>OMNV01029488.1:16266-32055 GCA_900303265.1 Brotula barbata
TTTTATTGTAACAGAGATGCTTTGGACACCTTTTGACACTCTGGATGGGTTGATGGAGGGCAGATGACTACATTTTCAGATATGGGAATCCAAGTTGAGCTTTTGTCTTGCCGTTTTAAAGTTCTGCCTTGCCATCAACAGCTAGACCTTCACACACAGGCTGTTATTCTTGTCATTACTCTTTGTATTTCAATTCCTCACAGTGGAAACATGGGGAAATTATTGCCCCCAGAGCTCTAATCAGTATCCTTACCAGATAAAGCTGAAACGGTGGCACCAGGAAGATTAAAGCTACAATTCTCTGTGCTGATTTCTGCCCTCTGACTTTTTTAGCTTCAAAATGTAATGCCTTCTGATGCCAGTTGCTAGTAGCATTGTTTCCTATCATGGCGCTGCTAAAATGTTGTGCTATGGAGGGAGGTTTTTGTTCCAAGGACATAGAAAAGCATTTTTGAAACCCACCTGGTGAAGTCATTGAGTAATTGGTGCTCAATAACAATGTGGAATGCTTGTTCTGCACTGGGGCAGCAAAAATCATGTTTATTTTCCATCCAAGGACAATAAGCAAAGAAAACAGACATGTTATTGAGATAATGTAGAATATATTAGATGAATTCACAGCCATCCTTATTATCATGTGAGAAAAGCAGTTATGATATTAATAAAGAGTAGAATCATTATTACTGGTGTGTGCGTAGGTCTGCGCCACATTTGCGTTTTCCATGCAGGACACAAAACTGTTTTCATGAGGTTTTTCTTTTCTATATTTTAAAGCCTGAGCAGTCGTTTTTTTGTTTTGTTTTTGCAATACAATTTATCATGAACTTGCAGTCTGTCAACTTCATGGAAACTAACATTGTGAACCACAAAACAGTGTTGACTGTTTAGAAACTCTCTTGCTCTCAGAGAGTTGGTCGCACATTCACAAACTGCTCTGTGGGGTTTTCATTCCTTGCTGAAGGCAGTAAACGTCTGTCATGGGTATCCACTTCTGTCCAGTCTCTACTCCCACTTAGGCTACACAGAGGGACACGGTACAACCTGGACATACAAGTCATAAGTCGCTCTTTGACGAGGTTGACACAGAGAGACAACGCTTCCAAGTCACCAAACTTGCACATCTTTGGACTGTGGCCCCTAGTGGATGTAGTGGGAAGTGTTAGCAGTGGACAATTACAGGTGAATCATGTGTGAGAGCTGATTGCTCAATGAAGAAAATACATCAGACGGTTTCTCATAGCTATGAGATCCACACCACCATTATTACTTGGCATTTAATGGTTGTGAGAAAACAATCTTCTAACTGTGAAATGTGTATCTTGATGTTACAGTGTGAGACCATTATGTCACCTGGACCATGCTAGCACAACGTCAGCTGTAACACTACACCCACCACTGCATCATCACCTTAAGCAGGAAGTGTGTAATTATCAAACAAGCATGTAGAGAAAATGTCAACAGCTGTGTTTCCACCAGTTCCATTGATTTTTACGCGCATTTTGAAATAACTATTTCCACTGTCGGCATCACATTTCAAAGTGGGCTTGGACATTCTGAAATGTTGGAGGTAAAGGCTGGCTGCGAAATGTGTCCACTCTAACCTCCCAGAAGTTTTGCGTGCACTGTCTCTCCCTTTCGCAGTCTCTACCTTTTCTATTCATTTTATTTGCGGAAAAGGTAGCCTTTGCATAGCCTAGTTTATCCACCCCAAACTCAGGCCTGACCAATATTGGATTTTTGGGCCCTAAGCCAATACAGATATTTGGGAGTAAGAAAATTGTAATATCAATACAGTATATCGGCTAATATATTACAGAATATATTTGGAAGTGATCCCTCGATTGCGGTTATCAAACAATAACAATCTTTACAACAGTGCACTGAACTGTAAACTAAAAATACACACATATACACACACACACAGACACACAAAACATTGAATTAAAAAGATAAACATGAAAGGCTGCTTATATACCTTTAGACAATACAAATAATAAAAACAAAGCAACTAGCAAGCAACGTCGTATTCAACGGGGTCAGGTTTATGTAGGAAGCGCGGCTTTTATTGCATCGTTAACATCTTTAAAAAAAACAATAATAATACTAGAAACTAAATAATAAAAAAAGAAAAAATATACTGCAAAGAATGTGGTAATATGTAGTTGTTGGGACCAACGTACATGAATGAACAATTGAATAATGTCGGTGCTTATTGATGAAGATATCCACAGATACCAATACATCTGTGATAGGCCAATAGATAAAATCTACAGAATGATAGAATAGGTCATGACCAACCCAGTTGATGGAAACGCAACACATACCCCCTAATTCAAATTTTTGTTTTTTGCAACATTTTCAAAAATTTGCTTAACGTTTGCTTGACATCAGATGGAATCACGGCTGTTGTGACTGTGTTTGTGTTACCATCAGCTTCACACTGGCACAAAGTTCTTTCTTCAGTTGTCTTTTTAGTCCTTTTAAGAGATGAAGCCTAGCAGCAAGCGACTGCAGCGAAACTGAATCAATAAGGGTTGAGAATAGGTTTTTGCTTCAATTTTGCCAACGCCCAGCAGAGGAAGATGACACAAATGGTTACAGAGAGAGTAGCACGACTGGACAGATTAGTGACAGGTGACAGCAAGCTGCATGCTTTCTTTGCTTTCGTTGGATGACTGTGGACTTGTGGGTAAAAATTAAGGACCTAGCCTTTGCCTTGGTGAGTATTACTAAGGAGAGGACAGGTATACAAACTTTAATTGTGCACACCAAAAATATGCATGCAAGCACAGGAATATCCAATGTTAACAGACGCACAAACACACAGACTGAGCAAACTCAGGATTTTCAAATGCAAATGTATTTTTTTGTATTGGTTACGTTAGTGAGGAGCAGCATCATTGAAGCAGACACCTGCTTTAATCGTTGTTATTTAATTTGCTGATTTGTGCTTCAGAGATTTCCTCATTTTTCAGCTGTTCTATTTGTCTGAGATCCTATCTCCTTTCTCCATCTGTTCCTTTCTTTTCCGCCTCTCTGAACTTCTTGCCTAATTCAAATGCTAATTCCAGTTCATTTGTGAGATTAATGTTTTCACAGATAACATATTCCGCACAGCCAAATGGCTGAACCCAGGATGGTTTTCTCAGTGTAATAAAAATATGTCCCTTCCATTGTCATCACCCATAACTTCAGTTTGCCACATCTCATCATCTATAGTTTCTAGTAGTATTTTAGTTAACCCATCCTTTTCTGTTTCACTATCCTCAGGTTAATCTGTCAGCATAGTTGACTAGACAACATCTCAACATGGACACGATAGAAAACTTTGCAGCTGTGAAGTTTGCAAAACAGAATGTTGTTCTTCAGAGGATTTCTCCCTTTGACTTTCTCCTGGTAGGATGCCAAACATTCCTTTTTTGACAGGCCTTAAGGACCTAAAAATAAAATTTCATTCTGACAGTAATAATGTTAAAGGTAAGGTAGGTAATGTTGGGAGGGAGCAGGGAGCAAGCATGATTTTGAATGTAAATAACCCGTTAAAAGAGGATATCATTAATATTTGTATGTTAATATTAAGATGATTCATTTGTGTAAACTGATGACAGCAGGGGTGTCGCACAAACAAGCTGATTCGAAATTGGATTTATGTAACCGATCCATATAAACCCATAGTAGCGACTCAGTTCAGTGGTAGAGTGGTTGATAACTGTGAGATTGGGGATTACGTCACTCATTCGTAGTCCTATTGAAACGTCTGAGAAAGAGAGATAAACACCCCTGGAAGGCATATCAGAAGGCTGTGCTGCTGCATGCTTGAGAAAGGGAGGAGGTAATAGTGTGAGGGTGAGCAACTATTCAGAATAATAATCAGAATGATATTCTCAAAGCGTCTCATATGAGAGGTGTCTGTATGCTAGAAAGATGAAAGCATAATTGGAGCAGAGATTTCGAGAGTTACATGTTGAAATGTTCCAGTGCTCATTAATTTCACATTGTCATTAAGCCAGGACAAGAGAGACAACCACTCTGTGTGGACTTTTTACTTTGTGCATGTGTGGGCTTGTGAATGCACAGTCCCTCTCTTGCAATCTTATTTTCTTTTTTGCGTGGTCTTTATCATCTCTGACAACCCCGTTTCCACCACATACATACTACATAACTACTGAGAGAATGTGTAACATAAGACCTCTTCATGCCTAACGAAGCAAGATTTGTAGACAAAGGCAGCGCTTTTTCATCTCCTCTTCAGCCCCTCTGACACAACATGTTTGACTCCCTCTTACCTTTATGCCCATCTCCCAAGTTGTGTTGCACTAGAGAAGTGCTTTCATGAGTTATGCGAGGAGCAACCCGACTACCATGTTTGCATTAAAAAGAGGCCAAATACGTGTTTGACATGTGATGCAGGCCAATTAAATGTTATTTTCAGAGGAGATAATTTTAGTTTATCAAGTTGACTTTCTTTGCTTGCCCACCTCTTGTCATGATGAGACAGTCACTTTACTCCTCCAGCAGTTTCCTCTCTCTGTAGGTGTGCCACATGTTCATCTTTGAGTACTTTCACCCACTCACATAAGTTTTAATTACCCTCTCCTAGACCATGCTGGAAATATAATTACTTAAGATTTTCCTTTCCATCTGTAGATTAACCACGTACTGTTTCATGTCTGTTTCCTTGCTTCTGCTCGAATGTCAGGCAGTGTGTTTATGTTTATGTTTCTGGAAGAGGAGCTTGGAAATACGGGGTGCTGCGTTGATGAGAGCATTTCCATCAGTCTATGATGGGCCGCTGTAGGTAAAAGTAAGTAAAAAAAATAAATAAAAAAAAATCCGGCCAAATTTTATTATTTGCGAGATTATTTACTCGCAAATTTGCTGGGAGAAAACGATTTCACAAATATAGGGTCATTGAGTTTGAAAACCACTGAAATCGTTTGCATTCTAATACACCAGTATGATCACACATTCATGTATAACCTCTCACTTACATATCACACAGACACACCAGTGTAATCTCTGATGTGTATACACAGGTGTATAACCTCTCCCACATACTAATTTGATCATGCATTCACACAGGTACGGGTGTGTGTACAGCAGTATGTGCTTGCTTTCAGTGGTGCGTGTGTGAAAATCCACTCTGACAGAGGTGTGTAGTTTTATTTTTATCTTTATGCTTATATTTATTTTAAAGTTTTATCATTAGTAGTAGTATTAGATTATTTAGTTTTCTTGTCAATGTTGTACTCTGTATTTCATGCTGGGATAGACTCCAGCCTCCTGTGCCATGCACAGAATAACAGATGGAAGGATCACTGCCTTACCCCGACTGTGCCCACTACCCATGACGATAAGTTTTCACTTCTCAGTCTTCTCTCGCTTTGTGCATTTCCCCGTTTTGTGCACAGCGTCTTTTCACTTTTGTGCACGCTCTGATTTTTTTTTTTTGTTGTTGTTGTTGTTGGTGCCAGTGTTGGTAGTGGTTTCATAGTGTTTATCTTCGTCTACTGATTGTGATCGATAAGGTGTGTGTGCTTGGAGTTTGAATCGTGTTCAGCAACCCGTCACATAATCTGTGGATTTAAAATGAACCGGCGTTGTTTAGATCTACACATCTATAGATTTGTTGTGCATTGAACTTAATTTATTTCATTAGTGTCATGGAAAATGTCACACGTGTTTAATGATTTACATTTTAATTAAATGGGTATTGGACATATTTTTTTCTAATATTAAGAAGGAAGTTGAAGCATTTTGCGTATCAACTGAGGGTACTAAGAAACACAATTATGGTCAAAAACAAAAAAAATTTGATTCCATAATCGATAAGTATAATTTGATTCCATAATTGATAAGTATTATTGTAAAACAAAAGAGTTGTGACCTGTTATGATATGTTAAGGTATTTTTCTTGTTTCCAGCTTTGGACGGAGAAGGGAACCATTGCACGTGATACTCTGCTATACAAATAAAGTTGACTTGCAGATTATATGTGACAGACAGATAAAACCTTTTCCGACAGTTGCTGGAAACAAAGCAATTTTTTTACAAATTGCTTGAGCAGTGTTGCTAGGTTGAGTCACATCAGAATATAAATGTTACATCAAATGATTGTATGAGCCCAGCAAGTGGTTAAATGGGAGAAAAGGAGGACAGGCAGTGATGGTGTGTGTGCCATTTTGCAGAACGTGAGCACTAGCTCGAGGTTACAGCTATTACTGAGAGTCCCGGTGACACGTTTTAGTGATCGTTATAGCACAGCTACCGTCAGCATGCGCCCAGTACCTATCTTTGTCACATGATGATAAATAATGTACTAGTTTGGGGCGCACTGATCTGTCATTAGAGCATACAGTATGTGCGTGGAGATGCTTGGAAACAGAGCAGCACAAATATACAGAGCACATTAAGCTGTGAAGAAACGCACTAGTGGTCGTGTTCATGATGACTCTTCCAGCCATGCATGCATATTAATAAATTCTCTCTCTCTCACACACACACACTTACAACCCCCTCCACACACACACATACGTTGGTTGTCAAACAACCGTTGATATACTGGAATTTATTAGCATTCATTTGTTTATTATTTTAAATGGTACAGCCTTCAAATGAAGTGCATTTTTTGCTTTGTAATTTTTTCTCCTCACAAAAGCTTGCCTTGCTTTTCTTGTTTTGTTATTTATTGAGAGCCTGTGTAAGTTTTCAAAGATGTACTGTATGTTGGTGCTTTATTTGTAGAAATGCTGCTACGTTGTTGTCACTGATGACAGTAAAAATGTGTTGACTTGGGCGAAATGGGAGAAAGTGAAAGTAAAATCCAAAATCGTTATTTTTTGTTTTTATTCTTCACAGCTGCAGTCTTAGTGCTGAAAACTCCATGAAGTAGAATTGACTTTGTAACTTTATGATGAAAAGTGCTGTCTGAAAAGTGATTTGACATATGACAGTCTTGTCTTGATATACCTCATGTTCTGACATTTTGACAATTAACTTTTATGGTTTTTCTTTCCCGTCAGAGCAGAGGTCAAGTACAAAGTAAAGTTCGCTTAACTTTGTAGACTTCTAAGGTTTAATTTATGTTTCATCTCTTGACATTCCTTTAGTCCTTTCAAAGGACTAAAAAAATTAAATGGAGTGTCCTAATCTTTTCACCACACAATTTTGCCCACTTAATTCTGCTGCATGTGCACTCACATGCACATGCAAACACTCACACTAGTGCCTGGGGACCAACTCCAGATCTTCGGCCTATTACCTTGGTCAAGGGCATCGGCAGGAGAATCAAACACACAATCTTCCTGCTCTGAGGCAACAGTGCTAACCACTAAGCCGTTGCGCTGATAATTACAGTCAAATACATTGGAATTGGAAAATAGTATCATGTCGAATTTCACTTGATCAGTTGAGCAATAATGTTTCATAAATTGATAATAATGTTGTTAATTAATAATAATAAATGTTGTTATAAATTTCATCATTTTAATCTAATCCACTTGATTTCAATATTCAAAGGTTGCTTTTCTCAGCTTTCAATATCACATATTGTGATCAAGTTGTTATTGTTGCAAATGTGTGTAGGACATGAAAAGGCCAGGTATACTGAACTGTTATCATTCACATCAGGTTTGCATGTACAGTACAAAGATACACACAGCTGGCTGATTTTTATGGGAGAATAAGCTGTCTTCTTTAAACACCTCCCCTTTTCTACTTGACTATCGGTGTCTCATATTTTGTGTATTCTCTTGATGTTCAAACCTCGCTGTATCTTTGAGTGAGGAATTTGTTGTAGGAAGTGTAGGTTGTGAACAATACCTGTTGTTGCTAGCTCGTTTTCTCAGCAGTTCCTGTGTGACTCCTGTTCTGAACTGGTGGAGCGCATTGAGATAAAACTCTTGGAAATCAGGCAGGCCTGAGAGACTTCAGGGCATCGGTCACACTGTAGAATCAGCAGCACATTTGCCAGCCGCCGCCTCCAGCCTGTCAAGGCGTCTCTATTTCCTAAAGCCCAAGTGTAAATCAAGCTCTTCTGCCAAGGTTACAGCTGGTAAAGGCTAGCCTAGATTTGTTTTCTGTCTTGCTGCCTCACTGCTGTTTGGCATAAATTTATGGTTTGTTTTTGTTCTGTAGTAACAGCTGAGAGGAAGGCTCACACTGGCAAAGGTGCCAGCTGCAGTGCTGAGTAAAAAATGGGAAGGCTTGGTGTTATCGGTTTTCAATTATCCGATTCATTTCCTTTGAGCTTCTAACCTCACCATGTGACCCCATCACGGAGCACCTTTAGTTGTCTCATTACAGGTGCAAAGCACAGAATAAGAGTGAAGCTCCTATCCTTGCATCCTACTCCAAAAGAGATGAGCTGGAACAGTTACAAAAGATCAGTAGGGTGAACACGAGATCTCTTATATTGTTTCAGTTTCTTGTTCATTATGTTTAGCTACTGCTGTCATCCAGAGCCAGGTGTTGATTATTGGTGTCATTCACTTGTTATTACTGTGCATTCTCATTTGAAGGTGCATGGTTGACCCATGCTTTAGTATTCCATGTCTTGGTTTTTTGACATGAATCATGTTCAGATTGTGATAGATATCTTCCCTTTATTGAGTGGTTCAGCTCTTACAGAACTTTGTCCTTAACAAATGTCCTATATTTAATGATTTAATAAGAGTTCTACTTCCGACCTGTGCTGCAGTCACATAATATGAAATGTCAGAATGTGACCTTTCCTAGGTCTTTCATGAAGCACATTTTCTACATCGTTATTAGAGTCACTGCAGTGCCAACCAGTACCTTATTACTATAGAGGGGTGTCGTTTACTGTGTTATGCACAGATAGAAATACATAAAACTGTCAAATTAACTCGATTAATTACAAATACATTTAGTAAATTGATTACATTGATTAGTTTTTTAAAATGTTGATTAATTGTAAGTGCCCAGAAAATGATTGCAGCAACAGGACAGCTATAACTTATGAGAGTAGAATGTTGTTCTCTGACTATCACAGGGTATACTGTCAAGTACTGAATGTCATGAGAACTGAATCTGTGTGTTAAATATCTTTGGCCTCTGGTTAGTTTCAGTTTTTGTTGAAGTGGGAGGAATATTCTCAGCTTGATTAGCTTCATTATCCAAATTGAGGAATGTGTTAGTCGTACAAAAAAAAGAGCATTTAGACAATTTGCAACTCCTCTAACAAGAACTTTAGACTTTCAAGAAACCTAGAAGAAACTAATATTTTTAAAGTAAAACAAATGTATAACGCTTAAGAGACTTTAGACTTTGTGGCAACTGTACAGCAAAGTATTACACTATATGGTAAACGAATAAAACACATTATGCCTCTCACAGAAACATTACAGTAACAAGTCAAGTGTATTATCTAAATTGTTAGCATTGTAATCATATTAAGACACTATAATTTTAAGCGTGCAGTGCTACATCAGAGCTCATTGCTTTCTATAACTCAATGTTGCCTTTATTCTCATTAACACCTAGCTTGTCCTGCTGCACAGCCTTTATAAATATAGATAAATCCACAGAAATGCTTTTTGTTTGATTAAGTGGATAGTAATTGGTTGCCTGCGTGCCTCTGTGTTTTATTCCTGCAAAGTGACAACACTCAATGGTAAAGTGATTACAGCTGAAATGGTGCACAAATTTCTTAATGGCGCTTCTCTTTATAGCCTGAACTATGTTGCAATTCTTTTCAACATCAATATTGGCCTGTAGACTGCTGAAGTGGTTCTAGGTGAAATATTGTTGCTGATAAGGTGTCACGTGTGAGCGAGCATACAGACATATTGGCCCGCAGCCCTGACAGCCACATTTATGCTGCACTTTTAACTCACAGGAAAAGAAGTTACCAGTGGTGGAGCAAAGCACGATGTTATTAAATTGAGTTTGATATCGCTGCGTGCCATGACAGCTTCATCCAGACAGTATGTGTCACTGGGTGCCTCATTACCATATAGATCCAAAGAAGATGAGATAAAGCGAAAGTTATTGGCTTTACATCAAGGAACAAACTAACTCTAAAAAAGAAGACATTGAATACAATTTGTACTAGATGGCGACAGAAGACTGAATTTGTGCCCCCCCCGACCCCATTCTTTTTAAATTTTGAATTCAGCTTGCTCCCATTGTGTGTAAAAATAAAAATGGGCTCCATGTAAACACACGCACATTTTCCACAGTACAACAATAAATTCTTTTCACATGAAGAAGTGTGTGTATGTGCTGCATTTAACATTTTCAAGAGAAACGGCCTCTGACAGGAGAACAGAGGAAGGTTAGACAGCTGGGAACACAGCAAAATGCAGTTTGAAAAAAACTCAAACAATCTGTTCAGAGCCGCAAGACATATTAGAGCCATGTAATGAAAGTTGTATATCAACATCACACATATTTTTATTCAGCAGCAGGATCAGCACCTTGGAGAGCGCCACATCATTTATCAAGTGATGTGGTTACTCTGGACTCTCGAGTAATCACAGAGCTATTTATGATTATTTGGTACTTTAACTTTGCTTTTCAATTACAGGAATACCATCTTTTGTCACATTTGTGGAATTCTTAGTATAATAAAGAAAACTGTTTACATTGTTTTGACATTTTTATTGGACAACTGGCAAAATACTTTGAGTCCTCGCTGTTTTTCTGCAAATGAATAGAATAAGAAGTTGCTTTCTTTGATGATGAATAAGATACGGTATATATCATTCCAATGATTTAAAAGAAATAAAAATAAAATAGGCGAGCTTCACGTCATTAAACATTCAGTTCAGAAGGTAATCCTTCCTCAATGATGTCAGCTATGCATCATTCAATCAATCACCACTTGCCGAAACAGATACTTTGTTGCAAAACAATAACAAGGATAGCATTCTCACCCATTTAATGCAATTTTTTTTTTCTGAACCTCACTGCAGAGCTTCTCGATATCAGGGCTGTAATATGTAGCTTTCATCTCCACACAAGACTGCAGGGTTTCATCTGTGAGGCGGGTGCAACATTTGGATTGTATGTAGTTCATGATTGAGAAAACCTGCTCACACAATCACGTTGATCCAAAGATGGACGGGACTCCAAATGCATACTCCCTCATTTTTATTAATCTGTCGGGAATAGCAGCAGTTCTGCTCTCTTTCGCTTATCCCCAGCCAGATACTTTTCAGCAACTGTGCAAGTTCTGCTTGTTCTGGAAATGTTGTTCAACATTACTATTTTTGTTGGTTGTTATGTTTGTTAGGTGTATATATTTATAATTGGAGTTTGAATCACTTTAGGCCTTTATCACTCAATCACTTTAGTTTTTAATAAAAAAAAAATTACCATTGTTCATTTCCATTTAATCATTTGTCTAAGCCATTGGGCGCCACTGGGGAGAGACATGCGTTGCTCTGGAACCACAGGTTGCCAACCCCCAGCAAGAGTCTGTGAAGATTCCAAAATAATATCTGACATTGTATCTGACTTCTGGATATTTCTTCAGGAATCAATATGCGGAATGCAAAGGGCATTCAAGTGTGTAGTGCACCAAGGGAGTAGTGACACACTTTCTGTGGCTGAAGGCACTCCAGTGCCCCTTGAGTGTGCTTGTGACTGGCGTGATTTTCAATAATCCAGAAGCAAACATTATGAGAGAATTACTTTATGGTTCTCTTTTCCAGTGTTCTGTGATGTGCAGTGGCTGTTTGGGTCAAGAGTAGGTGTTGACTGGCTTCTTCCAATAAAATTACGATATTGTCATATACTGTATAACAGTGCTCCAGTTAGTCGGTGCTGGGTCCAACCAAATGTGGTGGTGTACACCACATTTGGCCTTGTCAATACCGTAATTACATTGTACTGCCTTAATGCTAATAACAGACACTGTATCATTATATCCAGACTATCAATACAACTTAAATTCTCAGATTAAGATATACAGGTAACCAAAAGTGTGGAATACATCTATGAGTATTCTCACATTGTCCTTAAATGGAATACAGTGGAATCCAATGGAGTGTGAGTCTTTTGTTCACACTTGATTTTATCTTGACATAATGGTACTAGTGACAATCTATTGATATGGAACTTTCAAAAGTGTGTTATGTTTCAACCTTGTGGACTTGTTCAGCCCAAACAGAGACGTCTTGGGGTTAATAAAAATTTGCTAGGATAAACACAATTACACTTCAGTAACATAAAGGGTAATCTTTTACATGACAACAGTTAAGTTCATAGTAAAAAAGCTTTTTCATTCCACTTGAGACAGCATCCTTCCACAAACTGTCTACTTTCCTCCACTTACATTATCACAACATTAAAACACATGCCTAGTAACAATTGTATCAAGTTCTACAAAACGACATGTGACGACACATGACCCAGGCATGTGACATGGGAAAACATTTTACCTCAGATATGAATAATTACTGAAGTATTTTCTATTTATCAAAATCCAGAAGGCAATAATCATCAACCAATTACTAACTGAAACATTATTCAACTGAATTTGGCTGTTACAGACTCAGACACACCAGGAGACGACACTCCCTGTACTTTGGGCTGCTGAGAGAGATGTGTGTCACAGCAAAAGACCTGAATCCCTAAGCTTGCTGGAATTTTTAGGTTTGAGAGGATTTTGAGGTAATTATAATTTGAAGTACAAAAGTACTTGCTACATCATCGGTACAAATGTGACCACCGTTGGAGGTGTGTGCATTTGTGGGTCTTCCACAGAGTGTAAGGTGTGTCAATGCCTTAACATTTAAAATACGTTCGCTTTCTGCTGATTTTCCTCTGGCCCTGCTGGCCTGTCAGTTTCAATGAATGTGACGTTAACGTGATTCAACAGGGCCACAGACACAGAGGGTCCTCTAAGGATGATGGCATTGGTCAGAGACTTGAGCAGAGTGCTCTGAGGAAGTAAGACATGGAAATAACACTTTGGATGTGAGGTAGATGTGATTTTGCAATGGCGGGGTTTTTGGTGGCACTGACGCTAACAGAGGCAGTCCTAGATAAATAAAGCAATCCACAACACGCGTAAAGGCTCGATTTGGCCATGAGTCGGTATACAGCCTGTGTCTCAGCTGTTCTCCTAACTCAGGCCCTAAACATATCCATCCATCTATCTTTCTAACGAATCTATCACGAGTTTTGTCCTTGGTGGTTTCTGCTTAAAATCAGACCTCATCTTTTACATCTTTATCTATAGCTTTATATCTATATATAGATATAATATGGCAAATGGACTGCATTTATATAGCGCTGTTATCCAAAGCATTTACAATGTTTTCACCTCACATCACTGACAGCCATGCAAAGCCCACTTGCTTGTCGGGATCGGACCAGCAACCTTTGGATCGCTAGGTGATCAACCTACCACCTAAGCCACGCCACCTATATATATATAAAGTATATACATACTGTATATATTATGGGTTATGTTTAGACTACGATACGCTTGACAATACATGGTTGGTGAAAGGATACAAGGTTCATTTAGAACGATATGATAAGATTCAATGAATTTAATAAAAAATTATCAGTTATTACTTAAATCTTAGCTTTTTGAAATCGATACAGTCAGTCCTTTGCATGCAAACGATTTTAGATCTATACAAGTCACACTAGAGGAATGAGTTTCTGTTT
The DNA here is from genome assembly GCA_900303265.1 of Brotula barbata. Taxonomy (NCBI): domain Eukaryota; kingdom Metazoa; phylum Chordata; class Actinopteri; order Ophidiiformes; family Ophidiidae; genus Brotula; species Brotula barbata. The sequence continues at coordinate 29,914 of OMNV01029488.1, forward strand.
ACATATTGATGTAGTTGGATCGTTTGAATTTAAATTGACATATTGATGCAATGGATGCGTACAACCCTATATGTATGTATATATATATATATATATATAATGTATGTGTGAGTGTGTGTGTTTCATAAGTGCTGATGATGAATAAGCCTTACGGCTATTTTCAACTACAGGTGTTTAGATAAAATGCATTGGTCTAGTGTGAGTGTTGGGATTGTCAGTCTAAAAAAAGCTGTTTGTTTTGGCGAACAGTGTTCTCGAACACCATCAAGATAGGAGGAACTGATACAGGTGGTGTAAGGGGTCCAGGATAATGTTTCCTGCACATTTCTGGGCTTGAGAGGAGTAAATGTCATCAGGTGGTGGCCAGGTTGGCACAAATGATCCTCTTAGCCACCTTCATTGTCAGCTGTCTGTCTGTTCCAGTCCTGCTTGGCGGCAGAACGAAACCAAACTATGATAGATGTGGACAGGACAGACTCGATGACCGCCGTATAAAATTGAACAAGCCCGGCTCATTACTGGAACGTACAGAAGGATAGCACTGTGTCTAACAGCACAATTTAAGTGCTGAGAGAGCATGCTGCTTTTCTGCACTTCTGTCTAACTTTGCATATTCAGTCACATAATGGTTATAGTCTAAACCATCTAAAAATGCTTAGTCTAGTAATCCAGATAATTCATCAGCACTGAAAAGTGCATGGGGTGTTCTTTCATTAAGCTTGTTCATGAACTAGGACAACAGAATAATGAGAGTGAACAATGACAAATGTAATATTTTTGCTGAATATTGCAACTTTTTTATCTGGCAATGTATGGGAACATGCATGATTTTTTTTCTTTGTCTAAAATATAGCATATAGGGATATAACTTGTTTTAATTAAATTTTTTTTTTTTTTTTCTACCAAGATGATTCATTCTTAGCCTTCAGAACACAGTGCAAAGAATACTTTCTTCTACAGTTCAACTGTTTCATGTTGGGCTGACGAATAAAGTGTTATGTGTCCTTGGATGTCCTTATATTGAGAAAGAACAACTAAAGCGGACAAAATGTGTACCAGGATAATACACCTGTTATCACAGTGGGTGGCTAGGAACACAGAACTCAGATGCAGGGCTCAGACACCGCTCGGTACAATCAAAAACATTTATTGCAAAAACAGGTTGGTAACGGGCAGGCAGTCAGGGAAAGCAAAGGTATCAAAAACACCAGGCCATAGACGAAATCAAAACGACAAGCTTACGATCAAAAGGCTGCAACTGGAACATTAGACACATACAGGAGTACAAGATGATCTGGCACAAGGAAAAGGGAAACACAGAGAATATATACTGATTTGGGGAGGGGAAGACAATTGGACACATTAGGGCAACACAGGTAATCCCAGGGAATAAAAAAATTAAATAAAAAACAATGAACTTGTCATTAGTAAAACAAAGAGAAGCACCAATCATGCTATTTAAGCCAATGCCTCCTCTATACTCAATGTTTGATCATTATCCATTCATAAAATTTGGCATATACCGTACTTTCCGGACTATAAAGTGCACCTAAATATAAGCCGCACCCACTGAATTTTAAAAAAATATTTATTTTGAACATACATACGCCGCACCTGTCTATAAGCCGCAGGTGCCTACATTGAAACAAATGAACTTTACACAGGCTTTAACGAAGACAGTGCCTGTAACACGGCTTGTAACAAAACAGTAGCCTACGAAGAAAGTCATCGGTCACTGTCTTCCTCCTCCTGAGCACTGAAACCACTGAAGTCATCTCCTTCGGTGTCGGAGTTGAACAGCCTCAGAATTGCTTCATCCGATGTTTTCTCAGGATCGTTTTCATTGTCGCTCTCGTCATTTTCATCTGGAGGCAAATTCCCCGCTGAGCTGGTGCTGCCCTCTTCAACACAGTCCAGCCTTTCGAAACCCGTTGATTATAGTGGATTTTCATTGGTCATGAAAGGAGCGTCCACGTCGCGGCCCCGGGACTATTGACGAGATCACGAGATCGACAAGATCGACTAGATCAACTAAACTAGATTGACTAGATTCTGCTAATCCTTCCATCACTACAAGCAAAAGTTACAAGCTACAACACAGCCACAAGCTACGCTACAAGCTATGCTGAAAGCTGCAAGCTA
>OMNV01029488.1:32075-65299 GCA_900303265.1 Brotula barbata
CCCACTGAATTTTAAAAAAATATTTATTTTGAACATACATACGCCGCACCTGTCTATAAGCCGCAGGTGCCTACATTGAAACAAATGAACTTTACACAGGCTTTAACGAAAGACAGTGCCTGTAACACGGCTTGTAACAAAACAGTAGCCTACCAAGAAAGTCATTGGTCACTGTCTTCCTCCTCCTGCGCACTGAAACCACTGAAGTCATCTCCTTCAGTGTCGGAGTTGAACAGCCTCAGAATTGCTTCACCCGATATTTTCTTAGCATCGTTTTCATTGTCGCTCTCGTCATTTTCATCTGGAGGCAAATTCCCCGCTGAGCTCATGCTGCCCTCTTCAACACGCAGCAGTCCAGCCTTTCGAAGCCCGTTGATTATAGCGGATTTTTTGACAGTGCTCCACGCTGTCAGGATCCACTGGCAGACTTGACCATAAGTTACGTGGGAAAAATCATAAATTAGCCGCTTCGTTGTTTAAGCCGCGAGGTTCAAAGCGTGGGAAAAAAGTAGCGGCTAATAGTCCGGAAATTACGGTAACTAACCAAGACTATGAGATACAGCAACATTTATAACTGTGACATATACACACTTTATTTATGCTAATTCAAGAGGCAGAGAAAAGAATGGATAAGTAGTAAAATAATAATCAGCATGTTGGGGAGAATTGAAATATCTGTGTTGTTTGATTCCGGACCAGACATGTTAATGCAAGATGTAAATGGGACCTATGTGACACCAATGGTGAAAAACCTGTAAAATGTTCGTATGTAGAATATACATTAAATACCTAGAGTGATTGCTAGCCGCTCGTTTTGAGAAAAACAGTTGACATATAAAAGCAACTCTGTAAACATTTGTTTTCTTGCACAGACTCAGAGCAACATTTGCCTTCCATGGGAATTCTGCTTCTGTCCACCTCATGAATGAAGTATGATATTCATTCTCCCTGTAGCTCTGATTTTGTTTCCAACGGCTCCTAAAATATTCTGGTCTGGTCTCTAAACTTGTTGCTTGTTGATGCTCAGTTTTCTCATATGCTTCATTATCCAGGCCTATTTGCCTCTAGATGACTCTCAATAAGCCCATATATAAAATGAATGCAGCAACAATATGTATAATGCATTTGTAGCTGGACAGCCAAAACAAACAGCAAACACTCTTTATGTCCAAAATCAAAGCTAAGCTAAGTTTGACTGTATGTTTACTGATCATAGAAGTTTCAGAATCCACATAGTTGGGAAAAAATCAATAGCACTGCATTGTTTTGAACACAGGATTGATGTTTCTCTAGATTGTCCATTGTCAGACAGTGACACATTATGGGACAGCAGAGAGTGATGGAGTTTTCCAATGATTGCTGCCAACCAGTCAACAGATTGCAGGCAGATTCCCCTGTGCTGCTGCACTGCCTGGGATAAACATTGTGAGTGGGAGGAATAAATGAGGGCTGCTCACACTATAGGCCTGCCAGACTCTGCTGTCGTGGAGTGACAGAAACCCGGCAAAGGCTCCCCGGATACCTGAAGATTCCAGGCCTGCTTGTAATGATGACTGACCGACACGTGGTGAGAGAGCCGGACAGAACCCGTTCATCAGCTGCTCCACAAAGCTCCACTATTGTGCCGTGTTTCAAGATTGTTCTGATCCACAGCCTGATCTCTCTTTTTTGTGAGAGGTGTAAATTGTTCCATCCATCAGCTTCCTTCCCCTATTTTCTGATTAGCTTTAATTGTGGATGTTTGCCTTGCATTCACCCATTAATACACACATTCACACACTGGCAGCCGAGGTAACCATGCAAGGCCCACTTGCTTGTCGGGAATTCGGCAATTTGGGGTTAGGGTCTTGCTCAGGGATGTTCGACATGGAGGAGCCAGGGATCAAACCGGCGACCCTTCGATTACTAGGCAATCACCCGACCACCTAAGCCACGTCGCCGTTATGTGTAATCACTTCAAAAGGAAACCCACACATTGTTTGTTTTTTTTGTCCTATTTATAATTTATTTTCAACCTCTTGAAACATATGATTGGCAGAATTGATTGCTTTAGCTCTGTGAGCCACATAATTTAGCTCGGCAAATTAGGCCCAGCAGGTGTTGTGTGTAACTGGCATAATGACTTCCCAACAATGTGTGAAAGTGGAGTTCAGACTTAGGTCATTCGACGAGACATTCACTACTCCAAAGACAGATGGTCATTGAACAACGCTGCATTGTTACAGGGAAAACAATTTCCCCAGGTAAAATTCAAATGTACTATTATCATACTGAATTAGTTACAAACCTACTTCATTCTTTTTTTATGAAACGTAATCTCGCATCCGCTACGTTGTAACAACCAACCAGAGTGTATGTTAGTTGATGCATGAACACAAACAGTTTGGCCAGAGTGCGTGAAGGATAATGAGCAGACATATGCCTTGGTGCTGACTAAACGGCTTCTTCTGATTTGAACATATGGGTTACACTAAGTGGTGGAGGTTCCTGGTTCTCAATTAACTGTTTTAGGTGATAAACAGGATCTCGGTTCTTTCCAAGCTGTTGCTCTATTGAGCTAAAAGTCCACTGAATAATAGATGCTGCATGGGGTGTTTGTGTGTATGTGTGTGTGTCTGTCTCTCTCTTTGGCTTTCATTCATTTTTGTATTGTAACCAGTATCTCCATGGTGTCCTCACACGGTTTAACATTTATTTTATAATAAAGTGGTCACTCCCTGATTGTGATATTTGGAGCTGACACCAGTCTTCCCAATCCATTGTTAAACTGACATCTCAGGTATGTGTTTGTATTATTATATGTTAGCTTTCTCCTTCTTTGCCTTCTGGGTTCATGTTAGGCTGAGTTTCTCAGATGCTGATACAAATTTATGATGGTCTGACAGTTTGACGCCAACCTGCTCACATTTCTGGTGATTCTTCGCTTTGCTCTCTGCTGTTGTGTCCTTAGCAGTGTGTGAGCTGGCCGTGAGTAGACAATACAGCATCTGACGTCTCCCTAGCTGTCTTTTTGTCTGAACTCAGTCAATTCCATTCCAACATCATTGATCAGTGCCTTGTTTCTCTCCTGATGTCATCTTTCTGGAATCTCACCTATGTGATAAAGAGAAGCAGTGCCAGCTGCAAATAAGTGAAGCAAACCGGGCAGATCCATCACACCTAACGGAAAGAAACAGGTCAACTGAGACAGAATGAGCTGAATCATCACGTCTTTGTAACATGCACATTATTCATTTGAACGGACTGTCTGCAAAGTTTTGATCATAATCTACATGCAAGTTGTAGAGCGCACACATCACGGCACTCTGAGCTTGTTAGTTTTAATGATCGTTTCCAGAAAAAAATCATTAGCAGCCACAAAGACGGGGTAAGAGAGATCCACAACAGTCAGCACAACAGCCTTTAACCTCACAAAACCGAGCACAGACTTCACATTTAACTTAAGCTTAAGCTGCACAAAAGCATCAACTGCTCCAATCTCCCTAATATTGTTGTTAACCTTTATCAGGAAGAACACATCGCTGAACGTGCAATATCTCTGTAATTATACATTTAAATGATAGTATTGATAAATTGGACGGTTCAAGTGGTCAAAAGCAAATGATTTTTAGTTTTCATGAAATCCATTCTCCCTGTAAAAAATCCAAACAACATAATAACTTCTTGAATACTATGGAAGTAGACTCTGACATGCTAAAGCTGTCAAAGTCACAGTGACTTGCAGAAAATTGTCAAAATGCTCCTGTGTAGTCAAAATGACTATTATAAGAGAACAAGAGGCCTTTATTTGTCATTTTTGTTTTCACACTCTATAAAGAACAGTGGGCAACTGCAGCCCTGCTGCAGGGACCGCCACCAGATCTACAAGTATCTACCAGGGTCAGCATGGGCTTTGAACTAAGGATCATCTTGCTGCGAGGCAACAGTGCTAACCACTGTTACAGTGTTGCCCTGTACTTTGGGCTTCTGATTCTTTTTCTTCCGTGAAGGTGAATTTTAGGGGGGAAAAAGAGCATGTGCCTTGGTTTGTGACTTGATTAGCATCAGTCACTGCAAAATATAGCGTAAATCTGTCCATATTTCTGAAGTTGTAGACATGTCTATAAATTCAAATGATATTCAATATGCAATGTTACAGCAAAGTTCACTGGTAAGCATTGTTTATTTATTTATGTGCATGTGGTCAGTCATCGTCTGAGAGTGTGTGTAGTAGTGATTCTTGGGATTGTGACAGCCGCATCCAATTAGGTAATCAAGATCTAATCTATTTATCCTGTGTTGCAGTGAGATCAGGGCCATACCTGCGCAGACAGACAGACAGACAGGTAGACAGTCAACAAGAGTATTAGATACATACCAGTCATTTAATTTAGAAAACTTTATGTTGAAGAAAAATAGAACAAGTTTGTTTTCTCCATACTCATGTGTATGTGTGTGTGTGTGTGTGTGTGTGTGTGTGTGTGTACCTGTGGCTACAGTCCGGCATCACTCCCGTCACAGTGTGTTCCTTACTTTGCTGCAAAAAGAACAGTTCAAGACTCTTTCCTGCTAAGCCCTAATTACTTTAAATCTTTTATAAGAGCAAGAGAGCGAGCTGGCATGTACTAAGCAATATCCGAGGCCTGGCTTGTGTAGTTTCAGACCTTTATTCCTTATTTTCATCATCTCCCTTGGTCCCAACTCTTTGACCTCCGGCAATATTAAACCATACAGAAAGGCTTTCAGTGGTGTCGTGTTACCTTAAGAAAAAGAGAGTGGTGAACAAAGCTTAGGTTGGTGTAACCTTGACACACATCATTAAAGCTTGTGTGTCACTGGGCCAGATTTCAGGAACACTGCAGCACATCTTGCTTTTACGCTAAAACACAGCATCTGTGGAAGTGATAAATTAGTTGTTTGTACTGCCCTTTTTCAGACATTTTTTTATCTCTCCTCCCAGAGAATGATGTCCGTTATTGAAAGTGTCTTTGTAAGGATTAGATTAAAACATTCCTAGAATCAGCACTGTTTTGCTTTTCATTGAAAGTGGTGCTGTGTTTCCATGATGTCAAACTCAGCTGAAGCACTGATTTGACTGAGGACAGGATTGTGTGATAAGCACAACAGCACAAATGATCGAGGTAGCATGGGAGTTTTCCCAACTTATTTACACGTGTTTTGTGAATTTGGACAAGAGCCACTCATTCCTTGTACACTAAAAAAGAGACCTTTAATCATGGCATTAAGTGAAGCGTGTTGAAGGTGGGTCTTGTCTCCTCTCCTGAACGTGGGTTTCAACAGGATATCAAGGTGTAGCAAAGGTCTGGAGAGTGTCAAGTTTGGTGACGTAGGCATGATATTGCCTTTATGAGCAGATGATGTCATCCTACAATGCGCAATTTATCGGTGTGGTGCTGCGATGCAGTCGGGATTAGAATCAACACAGCTAAATCCATGGTTCACACACAGAAAAAGGTTTTCACGAATGAGGGTAAAAGGCCACGGGAGATTGATCTTTCGTTGAGGGGCAGTGGCCACAGTAACATGGGCACTGGACCAGACCAGCGTGGGGAAGAGGGTGCTGAGCCGCAATCTCAATTTACCAGCAGTCTTCTATACCGCCCTCATCTATGGTAAAAGGCTACGGGATAGTGATTGTTAGAATAAGATCACGGATACAAGTGGCTGAAATGGGGTTTTTACTTTAGGGTGTGGAGCTCCACGGATCTTGTGAGGATGCGCCATGGACACCTCCCTTTTCAAGGTTTATTGGACACATCCAACAGGGAGGAGACACCAGGGCAGACCCTGAACACACTGGAGAGATTGTATCTCTCAGCTGGCTTTGGACAATGAGGGATCCCCCATGAAAGTCTAGAGGAAGTCGCTGGAGAGAGAGATGTCTGAGCTAGTCTGTTAGCTCTGATGTGAGTGTGACCCTGACCAGGATTAAGTGGGTTATAAAATGGATGGATGGACAAGACAGACAAAAGTGCAGAGCTTAAAAATAAAATATTGTTAAAAAAGGCATAGCCGAAACTAATAATTTTACAGGAAGTACAGGAATAGTGAAGTGTCCAAAGCAGAAAGTAAATATGATCCAGAACAATATACTGGTGGTCTTTCTATTCCATTAACTGGACTGGCAGATGTTTGCCATTAAGTTTATGAACCGGATCAAATAAAGCTTTGTCTACCATGGTGAGGCATACCCAAAATGGTTCCTGACAGCAGGCACTACAGTTTTGTAGGATTTTAAAGGTTGTTACTGGATAATTGTCTCCGGTTTGACAGCTCAGGTCTGCATTGAGGTAGAAGCAGTGGGCTGATTGTTCTGCTATGGCAGTACAATGAAATGCACAGTCCCCAGTAAAAATAGTGCAATGAAATACACCAAATCAGAAGTGGACTCCACTTGCTATCTGTAACACTACTACGAGGGGTCTCATACAACTTTTAAATTTAGACAATTTTCACTTTCACAATAATTGCAGTTGTGTGGCTGTATTGAGTGTAGCTGATAAAATCATTTCATTCTCGAGTGATGTTGGTTGCTTTTCTGTTTAAATTAACTTTTCTACTGTTTTTTCTCAGCTTAGGGTTTCCAAGAATAATGCCTCTGATATGATAAATTCAACCTTTGACAAGTAATCTTGAAACTTGAATGGACAATCACAACGTATGATCTGTAACCGATCAACATTAGTTGTCTATAGTTTGCCCTGTGTATCCTCTATACATGATCACACTTTGCCAAATTTGCCGCTTTAAATGCTGTGATGAGCAGGGTGGTTATCATGGCTACTATTTGCGCCATCTTTCAATGGCACATGTCCAAAGATACAAAAATCTCTTTCAGTTGTGCCTTGTCTGTTTACTGACAGGAAGAAGGATACCTGTCACTGGATTTCTCCAGGCTCTGGCTCTGAATACTCTCCAGAGTATCCATCAGTGTATCCCAGCTGTCAAAAAGACTTTTTTTTTCCTTTCTGTGTTTTGTAAAGCCTTTCAAGGTCGTTGCTTTTTGTCAGGCACGCACTCCAATCTTGAGTACCTTGACTTAAATGAAAAGCAGCATCCTTTAATCTCCATTGAAACATTTATGCTGGGGTCTAATTTGAGGTCTGCAGTGCTCTTTAGAGGCTTAGACTACATAAATCTTTTCTATTTACCTTATTCCGTCACTGATCTTCAAGCTATTTTTTTCCCCAGAAGCAGCCAGGCTTTCATTCATTCAACATTAATTAGAAAATTACTTCTTTTCTTAACACAAGAACAAGCCTGTCCTTATAGAGTATTATTACTTACTTACTAAAGTTCTTCCAGTATATCTCCAATTGGACGGAATTAAGGGAGGAGAGTCTACTGCCCAACATGACCAAGGAATGTGGATGAAAATTCATTGGAATGAATGAATGTATCCACTAGAAAGTTGTTCAGAAGCATGTCCATTCTGTATACAAAATACAAACAATAATAAACAGACTTTCAATGACCAACATAAATTAACATTTCATGTCCGCAAAGGAGTAGGAAGAAGCAACGCGCCCGTCTGGTCCTACCTCTATTACCACTCAGACCATGTTGATGGATATGCCTGCTAAACTCAACAATGCTGCAGACATGGTGATGGAGGGTAGTGACCTCAGCATGGATGATTGCTGATGGGAGCTATTAACAAATTCTATGGCGTGAAAATCCTCCCAACTCATTGTTCATCTTATTTTACCCCACTCATGCAATTGACAGTCATCTTGGGTCTATGCTCTCCGCATGTCATCTTATTTCTTCTTCATAGCCTCCATTACCGGCTCCTTTCTCCCAGATGCATTGCTTGTATCTTGTATGGTTCTGCGTACGGTTGGATCAGAATGGTAGAGAGTAGTCAGCACAGCTTTAATAAATTGAGCGACTATGAGCCATAATCCTGTGCTTCCCCCCTCCTGTGCTGACAAAGTGGTCCGGGGAGGACACAGTAACAGATTAAAGAGGCTGACTGCTTACTACACACTCTGTGAGTGTGTCTGTCTGTGTGTGTGTGTGTGTGTGTGTGTGTGTGTGTGTGTAAAATCTGAGGTGAGAGGATCTTCTTAAGGTCTTTTAAGAGACATTCACTGATCCACTGCACTGTGGATAGGATTCAGCAACAACATCAAGGTTCACTCGTGTACCATCATGAGGGGAAATACTTTATAATATTTGTTCAGTACTAAACACCATTCTTTCCTTAAAATAATGTGATGAAATTGATTTTTATTGCAACTGAGCCCTGAATTGGCAAATGTGCTTCATGGATGTGTTTTAATGACTGTTTAAGGAGGTTCCAACAGGGATATGCTAAATTTCTCTCTATCACCTGTAATTTTCATTATAAATTAGGTTTGCCAAAAGATAAGTATCATTTTACATAATAGATTTATATAGCATAATTCCCCGTGAAATATAAATAGATAGACGTGGGACTTTAAGTTACATTTTTCCATTATTGTGAGTGGAATGACTGGATCACTGATATGTTCTTTCTTACTTAGCTCTGTGAATTGACTGCATTACGTTATGTGTTCACACGCAAACACACTCAGTCTGGTGTTTGGTTGTCATCTTGTAGTGATTGCTTGACAATAGAGATAATGTTTTATTAATTTGATGGCGATAAGCTTTGTGATTAGTGACGAAGCACTGTCAAATGTCTCCTCAGTAAAAGATGTGTCGCTACTGCAAAGGGATTAGTGGATGATATTGTTATGACCCAGTTTAATAGGCCTTTTCAGCTCTCTTTGGCACTTAATTGTTTCTTCTTAGTCTTTTACTGTGGTTTATGTGCTGTATTATTTATGTGTTCTACGTTTTAGGCCAATAGTCCAATTAGAATACGCTGTGTCAGGCCTAGAGGGATTTGTCGTCTATACCAGAATCTTACTATGTAAATGACAGTTTTTTTTTTTTCATGTGAAAGTGTCTGGGGCTGATGAAATGTCTCAGAAACCGCATGAGCTGTAATCGTTTACATCATACATCACCTTTCATCATTCTAAAATCCTGATTTCTTTCAATTTTCTTGTTCTTGTTCAGAGAAGACAGGTTTGAAATGAGAATAGAAGCAGTATTCATTATAATAACCTGTCTTTGATAGAGAATCTCATCTGTAAGAATGTCTTTTCATAAACCTCTCGGCCCAGCAGGGCTCTGATTATCATCAGGTGTTCACTAAATTGTAGGCAAAAGATGAAATGCTTGGGTTTGGGAGAGCAGCAGGTGCATTTTCAGTAGATTGTACAGAGCAGTGGTGGATAAAGTACCTCAAAGTTACACCACAAAAGTACAGGTGGAGACTGCTCTGAAGTATTGAAAGTAAAAATGAAACAATTTCTTATCCTCATAGTGTCATTTATGCTGTGTGAGTCCTCAGATGAACAAATTTATAATCTCAGCCACCACTCCACATGTTTTTCAAGATAAATATCGACCATATCTCACATGAGGGAAAACAGTTACCAATCACTTCAGAGAGGCTTTTCAAACTTTATTTAAAGATTTAAGCTTGAACTTTGGATGATGTATTAAATAAATTACACTGTCAAGAGTCCTCCATGTAGTGTTCTGTTTGAACTTGACATTTATGAGTATAACTTGGAGTCTATCACATATAGTAAGAACTCAAACTGACTAAAATAACAACATTTTAGTCTCAAAGGCATCTCCAGTCTGTATATTGAAAACATCAATTCATTGTGTAACAACTAACAAACCTGTTTCAACAAAACTAGCGAGGTCAAAATATATATATTGCATCAGATGTGTCGTTCAGTAAGAACAAGTCATTTACAAAAGTCACTTCACCAAGGTGTAAAATACCCTAAAATATGAAACCTGCTCAATATGAAAACTGAAAAGTGAACAAAAATATACATTTGACCATTAAATAAACTCACACTGTATTTAAAGGAGGAGATAACTGATCATAGAAAGTGAGGGCTCCCTAACACCAACACTGACATTTTGACTTATTTCACCCAGATTACACCCATGCACACAGGTATTATTGCCTTGACTTAATGTCAGTTTGGTAAGAAAGCAAAGTAAAAGCAAAGAAGACAGGAACTGAAGGCTGCACTCTGTATCATTGGATTTTATTCATTCTCTTGAATGAATGCTTTATTTGTCCAGGCCTCGATACATCATCGGGGCCTGGTTGCTCAGCCTCACCTTAATGATCCTGGACCAAGGATTTGTCACAAGTGTCTTGAGGTGCGTCTGCATGATTTAATTATTCATATGTGATGAAGCATAGTGTGACAGATTCAACAGAGATGCTCATTAACCTCTAGAGTCTTAAGGATTCTGGCGGTTGAAAGTTTTCGGCCTTTTACTCCTTTATCTTCACTTAGCTCAGGTAGACTGGGGAATAGTTTAATTGGATTTGTCACACAGCTACAGAGACAGGAAAGAGTGTGACAGCAGTCAGATCAGACGTGTGATGTTCATAGATGGCTGGATTAGACAAGTGAATATTGTGCTGTTATTGTCCGTGTGAAGTATTAAATCCGGTCTTTCTCTAGAGGAATGAGAATTTTTTCTTCCTCTACCATGTGGTGAGTGATCGATGCCTCCTATTAAAGTGGGGGAGGCAATTAAAAAAGAGACATGGAGAGACAGTCCTTCTCAACTGGAATCACTCCCTCTCTACAATAATACTGTAGAGCTTTCATGACAGGCATGTGATATACAGTATATTTTTATATTGAGATAGAGAGAAAGAGAATGTGTGTTGGGGGGGGTGGTTGTTCATTTTCTTTTTCAAATAAGTTTGACCAAATCATACACAGAAAACATGATATTGCCGGTTGAATTTCTCCACAATAGACCGCACATTCAACTTAAATAAAATAAAATACATTATTTCACTTTTTGTGAGTTGACAGTGGCTCCCATACATTATTTTTCCTTCTGAAAATTTTCCCTGTGCTCTGCACTGAATTTATGCTGAAGCCTTTGCTGTGATTTGCCAAGCTGGTTATGGCTCGTGAGACAAGTGATGTGACTGGAAGATGATGACGAACCGTTGCAATGCTCCAATTTGTATTATGGACTAACCTTCCTGCATGTATGATGCCTACACAAAGAGATGGTAAATGGACTGCATTTCAATAGTGCTTTTATCCAAAGCGTTTTACAATTTTTGCCACACATTCACATACACATTCACACACCGACAGCCGAGGTAACTATGCAAGGCCCTCTTGCTTGTCAGGAGCAATTTGGGGTGAGGGTCCCTTAGCAATGGAGGAACTAGGTGATCACCTTACCACCTAAGCCACGCCACCACAGATGTTTATGTATAATACTAACCTACATCAGTGCTGTGTAGTATGACATGCGTTTGTTTTATCTTGCCTCCTTTCGTGTCTAACATCCTTTTAATTAGATCTTTTTGCATTGATTGCAGTTACATTATGAAATGTTAAGCTGAACATATCCCTCCCCTCAAATCCTATTTCTGGCCATCTTTGTTTGAATTTTTCTGTCAGTCTTTGTGCATTTTGCTCAAGGTTGTCAGTTTTGCTTCACAAGAGCTCTGATTCATCAGTTTAATTTCTTTCTCTGTTTACTGACGTTCTCAATGTATCTCTCTTATGCCTTGATAGTGGGGAGAGATTAAGAATACACCATGCTTCTGTTTGTTTTTGTGATAAGAAAAGTCACGTTGTGAATTGAGTATAACTGACACTTGGGTTTAATATGGACAAAATGTTGCTTGCAATCCATACAATCCAATCTATCTTATAAATTTTGTCGGTTAACATTTGTGCGTAATATTAAAGCATTGTATAAATTCTATAAACTGGGCATTTAAATAATACATAAATCACAAAAATGATGAGTCCCATTTTAGATTTCAACGTTCTGTTTTTCCATCTTTCTGCCTCTCTTTTTCCATATTGGGTGCCCTTCCTGTGCTTGGGTCACCTTCCCCTGCTGCCTCTCCTGTGATCCTGGCTCTCCTCTGGGCTCTACCAACCCCCCTGTGGCTTTGTTGGCTGGCTGTCTTAGGTAAGTGCTCTGTTTTACAGTATTACTCACAGTCTGCCTCCCCTGGCTGTGTGGCTGTTTAGGTTGCTCTTCCAACTCAACCTCCCTCTCACTGGAGTTGAGCAGACATTTAGTACTGCACTAGACTAGACTGGACAAAGCCCCAAAGCAATCTAAGACCTTGCTACACATTGCAAAGAGACAATGCTTTCTCTTTTTCCAGTCTAGTTTTATCGGTTTAGTCCTACAGCCAGGAAACAAACAAGCTTTTACAGGTTTCTGCAATAATTTTAATGATGCATAAAAATAAATAAGATTTAATCTTCAGGCGCTACATAGCCCAACTATGTCATCGTGTGCTAGACACATTGGGAAATATGAAATGAAAAACACTAATCCTGCCCTGACCTCACCGTCACACCTGCTTCAGTATTTCATTGAAGCCTGCATGGTCTATCAGCCCGGAAGCTGTTATAAATTGTTGCTGCCGCAAACAATAGAGCTTTGTGGGACGTGCAATAAGTCTGTTGCTGTAGAGGCAAAATCTGTGTGTTTGTGTGACAGAGAGAGTGATGGATGAGGTCAGAGGAAACACAAATTGTGAAACACAGCTTTGAATTTGATTTCATAGGTTCAACTTTTCCCTCCCCTTAGCTTCATGGCTATATTTTCCTTCCTGTCGTGAAGAGAAAAACTTTCTCTTCATTTCATAATTCATTACTCTTTTGACAATCTTTACATAGCAGCGTGCTGCCTTGTCATTAGGATCAAAAATTGTGGAAAACACTGTCTCGAGTCTTTTGACAAAATAAAAGTGTGTGCCCAATTATGTGGTTCTCCCAGAGGCGTGGGAGTAATGGTAAGGATGTGGAGTTTGTTTTATCACTGGGGACCGTAGCTCAGTAAACAATATCTCAGTGTATCACAGTTTAGAGGCAGACAGTGGTTTCCTGCTAAATGACCCAATGTGTCTGCACATACACACACACACACTGTCCACACATTTGTTATAGCCTTTTCAATACGATTTCATGTACATCAGAAATACACTTTATTTTCTAAAATATTTTTATACAGACTGTGCAGTTCAAAATGCTTTTCATCTTTGAATCACGATACTTAAACACATAAAGATACAATATATTAATACAATAATAATAATGATATATAATAATAATAATAATAATAATTAATAAAATGTGTCTGGCATGAAAAGTGTATTTTATAACTACTGACAGGACAACCTGTCACAGTTGAACACTGCTCCCCCTGGTGGTGTAGATGAGACAGTTCATGCGGGGTTCTTGAATTTTGATGCAGTGTCCAGTCACAATCATCAATTTTATTTACCTTCCTTTTGATTGAACCCACATTCCACTGTACAGTTCAGCCCTGCAGAAACTGTAGTGGCTGAACGGACTCTGCAATTATCACAGTCACACGTACACTGTCCTCTCCCGGTGCACAGCCAATGTCTCGACCGACATTATCCTCTCCACTCAGACATCACACTGGCTATGAAGAGTAAAATGCAGAACTGCAGCTTGAGGTCTATAATGGTATTTCTGATCGATAAAGATCTCACACTGTCAAGTTAAGCTTGACTGTTAAACCACTACTTGCTCTACCACAGTGTTCCACTAGATGGTATAGGATAGTCAAGAGTGGAGTGGAACACTAGCAGTAAGAGAAACGGAGAGGGGCGTGTGTGTGCATGTGTGCCTGTGGCTGTTTGTTCTGTATGTCGTGGACTTTCATCAGATAACCAGCTACTTATACAGGAGACCCAGAGTAAACATTTGCTTAAGTCAATCCTCCTTTATAACCGTGATCCCTCTCAACATGACAGCTGAGAGCGATGGTGCATACGTGGGTTGTGGGTGTGTTTGCACTTTCGTGTGCTTTTTTTGTCTTTTGCATCGAGCTGTCAATGCATTTATCTGCCTATTAACACCTCTCTGTTGTTCCTGCGCCCCTGTGAGCTAGCTGACATCAGCCAATATCAAACTGCATTTCCCAAACTGGCTTTGACAGTTATTGTCAGGTACGAGGGACTGGAAACATGTGGCTCACACAACAACAGCACAACAAAATCTAAAATGTGCCAAAATAAATGTTCATATTATGCTTATAAATAATCTGGGAATGGTTATGAAATGCTGCAGGGGCAAGCAGATAAAACCGATGTTCCTTATTTCTTCACAAGTGAGGAAGTTCTGTCAATTGTTTGTTGAGTCACGTTTAGCCCCAAACTCACATGCAGCTGCGTTGACATGTCGACAGCTATCATTAGGGCAGAAGGGGGGAGAGAGTGGCATTTGACGTAATTATATTCATTCTCCAGAGTGCGTGCAGGATGTTGTTTGAATTCTGAAATGGGTTCAGGGCCTTAAGTTCTCCTTCTGAGCTCACTTGCTGCTGACATGTTTTTGTGTGGAGAATGCTTTAAATAACCGTCTGTGTTTGGTTTAGACCTTGGAGAAAAAAAGTCTGGAAGCTTCAAGAAAATGTTTACTGAGTTCTGGCGGTGAAAATAATCCCTCATGGTGAGGCTGCGTATGTTTGAGGCAAGAAGAGGCTACGGTCGTTACTAATTTAGAGAACACTGAACTGAGATCAAAGCTTTCTTCAGCTCAATCAGTGTTTATGTTCACAGAGCTGATAATGGTCACAATGAATAAGACACCACGCTCAATAAGTCTGCAGGTTAAAAAAACATATTTGAGAAGTAATGCTTAATGAAATGTACAATATCTGATATATCGGCCAATATTGGCTAATCCCAGACACTGTTACTGACATATTGGCTGTATCATTTTGATAATGTAGTTTTCTCTTTTCTGTACTGGGTATGGCAAGGCAAGTTTATTTGTATAGCACTGTTCAGGCACAGGGCAATTCAAATGCTTTACATAAAAAAAGAGAAGGTATCAAGAGGAAAAGTAGAATCAATATAAATAAAAACATTAAAACTGATTAAAATAGTAAATTGAAAATATAAATGAGCTATCTATTATTATTAGATATTATATTATTGTCTATCATTAGCTATCTATTCTATATAAATATAGCATAGATAAAAACAAGAGAAAGTAAAGAAATATTGATGAACGGCTTAAATTTGGTTTAACAAAAGGCAGTGGCAAACATGTCTTCAGTCTTGATTTAAAACAGCCAAAAGAAGTAGGAGCAGTTTGTTCCAGATGCGTGGGGTATAATAACTGAAAGCTGCTTCTCCATGTTTTGTTTTGGTTCTGGGGACAGAAAGCAGACCTGAACCATGCAGACTTGAGAGCTCTGGATGGTTAGGCCCAGGTGATATCGTTATATAAAGCTGTGTGTCATCTGCATAACTATGGCTCAGATGTGTAATTACCTGCAGGGATAAAGAAGTCTATGTCAGTAAGTCACACATTTCATCCTGTATTGTTAAAATATTGTGTGTAGTTTGCAAATGTTCCTTTCAGATGATTTGAAAAAAGATTTTCTAGTCTGTGTCTCAGTTTATCGTGTAGTAGTAGCTGTGGGAGCGTGAAGTGATTGGGCTCATAACCGTTGGCACTAAAGTTTTGGGACACAAGGTCAAAATGTCCACTTTCACTACAATGTAGCAAAAGCTTGCTACCTGATGGTAGAGCAGCAGCTTCATAGAGGACAGTTGAATGGATGATTATGATGAATGGATATATTAATGGTAGTAGCATTTTCTTATCATCATAATTATTTGTAGTATGATTAAAACTATTTAATACTATTTTTTCCAATCTCAAGAGAACATGTCAAAATACTGTGTATTAAAAAAGACTTACAGACGTAGTCTATTCAGATTTGTCTTTCACGGCTTTATTTGGGATGAATGTTTCTTGGATTTCTTTGAACCGCAAAGGATTTTTTTCCCCCATGTCTTTCAAAAGTCAAATTGATTGACAGTGGCTTTCATTACAACGCAAAGCTAATCCCTTTTACATTTTGTACTAGACATAAATATTATCTTTGTGTTATTATCTGATGGGTAACATAATGTGACTGCATATTGATATATGATATATATATATATATGATTAAATTGTGTATTTGTAGATGCATTTATTACCTAAGTCAGGATAATTGATCTGCAAAATTCTCACAAATTCCCCTCCCACATCTACCTTAGAATATTCTTTCTATGAGAAGCATTATTGTCTCCTCTGATATACTGTGTCATGAACACATTGATACTAAATATGTAATATAGGTACAACGATATAAATGCTTGCACTGCATTTTGTAGGAAAACACAGCAGCGCAAGCAAAACAAAAAACATAATTGAGATATAGCACGTGTGCTCGAAGAGTAATCGAGAGATAAGAGGTTTTTAAACCATGTAACTTGACAAAAACAGGCGTGTAAAATTCATTTTGAGAAGGCTGTTGTTCAGTTTTTAATTGAAACCACTTATTGACGCCTAAAAGCACTGGTTTGTTGTAACATCAGAAAATAAAGGATAATCTATCGAAAGGGGTTGCAGGCAGACAATGTTTTCTCTTGATCATAGAAATTGGATTATGACTACATTTATGATAGTTTAGCTAGGAAGAAGCTTTTGCCCTCTCTTAGCTCATTTGTTGTAATTTTTGAATTGAGCGTGCAGGTGCTTAGCTCCAGCTCTAGCTAAGTTCTAAATTTGGCCTAGAGGTAGAAGAGCATGTTGTTGATTTGTATGTCCATCAGTGTTTTGGAGTTTTGAGTCTTTGGAGCAGGTGCATTCAGTAGTGGAGGGACTAATTGTGGAGGTTGTGAATTAAACCATGGTAGAGCAATATGAATTCAGCCTATAAGCCACATCATAAGATACAGTCCCTGTAGAATTGTTGCTATTATTGAATGGAATAAAAGTTACCCTTTTGCAAGGCTGAGTAAAACTAAACCTCACGTTAAAGATCATCTATTTGTATTGAAATTTTGAAATAACAATCCATAGCTACAAGGTAAGATACCAACTGAAGCCTGATGGCCCAATAAATCTAAATGAAAAACATTGGTATTGAATGAGATTTTAATTACATTATGTGACTCTTTGATTATATTCAAGTTGTGTCAAGTCCCTAGTGAACAGTGTGTTAAATGTCTATGGAGTTTGCCTAAAAAAATGACATGACCAAAATTATTATTACCATTATTGTGAAAGGCAAAGTTTTATGGGAATTAAACGCTGCAACATAACAAATTCCCATAAAAGTGTTTTGAGGTTGTAACTTGTGTTCTGGGATGATAAAGGCTTTGTAGTGTGGCAAACCAAAAAATTATTTACATTTTATCCCCCCAACAAATACAGTAGGCTTGTGTAGGGTTGAATTCTTTATATTGCAGAAAATGTTTTTTTTAGAGGCAGTTCCTTAAAAAATAAATAAATGAGGGATTAAGGATTTGATAATTTAACAGACTTGGTTTTCAGTTTGCTCAGTGACTATGCAATATAGCGTAACAATAGAGAGGAAGCAATTTCTAGTAAACTCAGTCATTGCACAGACATTGCAGTTGTCCGTGTGCATGTTAGGAATGAAAGGGCATTTTCACACTTTTAGTTTCTTTGCTAGTTGACATATTTCTTAAACTCCAAACACCAAAATGTGTCACTACAAACCATGTGAGATCGTTCACTCTGCTTATTGATCAGACTTGTGTGAGCAGGAGCAAGAAAGTGAATACAGCAAGAGTTTTTTTTTCTATTTCAGTGAGAGAAAATATGAAGCAAGTTGACATTGAGCAACAGCATTTAATCATAACCCTGATGGTTATCCGGGCAATATATTTAACCCAGCAGAATTCTCAGTATATGTCTCTAAAATTCTGTACTACTGCAAACTTTGCGAAGAATATGTGCTGCCAGCTTCAGAAGATCAAGGAGACTGAGGGACTTAATGAGCATGTACAATGACAAGCTAACTGGAGCCCCTTAGGTTCCAACTTATGAACAGCCGGTATTTAGGTCAGCTCTAGGTTGGATTATTTTCCCACAAACTAACCACACACAGTTTGTTTTGGGACCGGACCGTGACCACCTCTTCACTTCTTCACTGTTTCCTCTACAATCTAGTATAGGCTGACGTAGATAAAGATACACTACAGTTTTGTGTGTTAGCGCATGTGTGTGTGTGTGTGTGTGGTCTCATCATACTTCCAAAGCAGAGCACAATGCCGCACAGCACATACGTTTTTTACTTGGAAGTGATTGTGCGTGGTTGCTCTCCAATCAATTATCTATTACTAAATCCCTCATTATCATAAATAGAAATATGTCTATGGTCAAAACTGAATGCTCATTTGGCTACAAAGCTGACTGCACACGATGATGGCACAAGTTATTCTTGTTAAGTTATGTTAACTGCCTCCTCCACTAATCAGGCTACAGTCCAGTGAGTAGGAGCGCATCTGAGCCTTTCAGAAATCACTTATCACAGGATCATTTTACCGCTGCTCTTGTTTAAACAACCATAAGAAAACACCACATTTTAGGGCTGCCGCATTTGGTCAACATAATTGATACAATAGTTCAAGTCGACTAATTTTCACGAATTTACTTTTTTGATTTCTAAAATAATTTAATTAACTAACAAATGTTTTTTCTACAATATCATTGCATAAAAGCTGTGTGCATCAAGAGAGTACTTCAAATTATTACCAAACAAAAAGGTGGATTGTACACTTCGCAAGTTTCAATGACATACCACAGCAGCACAAGTGCTTTGAATGGATGATAGAGGACCGCCAGAACCGTCAAAACCACCATAAGTGTCTATTCATGTTTATTAAATTACCGTTGACGTTAGTTGGGAGAGCTTTTGTTTTTTCATAATGTGCACCCCGCTATTAAATGAACGGAACTTTGCATTCATGCTCAGGAACTTTGTTTACATTGTGTTTTGACACCAATATTTGAGCTGGACACCGTTTTCTCTTATATGTTGCATGTTGTTTAATATGCAGAACTAACTTTTTTATATATAGAAACTTTGATTACTTTTAGAGTTGCAGTGCTGGCTTAAACAATAAGCCCTATTTTTTATTTCTATTTATCATGTTGTAGTTCCCAGTTTAACCTACAGTTTGAGTTTTGCATTTTGACATGTAAACATTTGTTTACATTGTTTTTTTTTTTAAACTTGTTTATGTTGTGATGTGAACTGTATGTGAAAACAACATGGCGTTGATTGTGATGCAGTAAATAGTTGCCTCTGAAAGGCCCACCTAAACAGAACAAAATTTACTGTCTAAATTTTAAAATGTTTCAGTAATTTATTCTGGATCTGATTAAAGAGCGTCTACTGATTTTTTCGGTGGTGACTTTCTGGCAGTGGGTAGTTGCAGTGTTCTGTACCCTAAGTGCTGCAAAACAGAGTGCTTTCATCTCCCTCAAGGTCACACCATTCGTCTCCTGGAGACAGAATTGTATTATTGGATTTTTTTCTGTTCTTTTATGTCTGTGGACAGGGTGTACTTTTTGTTCAATTGCTTTTAAAGAGCACGACTGGCTTTTGAAAACTTTTACTCTAAACCAGTGTAACTCAATGATGATCAGCCTCGTTACAATTTCCAATGACAGACCATTGGTCTGTTTTATTTATTTTAAAAAGAATTCCCGCCTTAATTTTTAGTCTTTGATTCATTTACTTTTTTTGCTATAGAGGACTGAGATAGTAATTAGTAATTCTAGGCCTCTCTGTTGCTCCATTATTGTCTTCCTTCCCTGTTTTTGAGCTGACCCTGCACTTTGTGATGAAGTGATTTTAAAATCATATTTCATTTTCATGGAAAGGCAGTTTGTCTTAAAAGAGGAATTTAAGTGCAGCTGATCTGCTGCAATGCTATCTGTTGGTGGAAATTAATGAAATTACTCTACTGATATAAGTCATTAAACATTTTCTTATTCCCACCTTCTCATTTTGTTAGAAAGTCTAGAACACTAAGTAGAGGGGGAACTCCGAAACCACAGTGGATGTTGGTAGTGAAATGGTTAGTTAGTAGTGTAGTTAATAGTTAGTAGTGGCAGGCATCAGCAAACGTGTTTTATATTTTCATGTTTGGCAAGAAATGTCAACCTATTTAAAAGATAATACTCCTTTTTTTTCTTTTACTTTCTTTCTTTGTTTTACAGCCAGTGGTTTAGTCTCAGCATAAATCCCTCCAAAATCCCACAGGTATCTAAAGAAGAAAAAGATATGGTCTTAAAATACACACTCTTATGGTAACCAAATATTATTCTGTGTATAATATCTTCTCCCTGTTGTACCCCCCATTTTTTCAGTACTAACTTCAGATCCCTGTCTCTCTCTCTTCATCCATGCATGGTTTTAGTGGACTTTGTGGGCTCTCTTGGAGGACTAAGCCACTTTTCTCTTCCTCTCACTCTAGTAGATTAAGACAGCCACAGGGGACAGCTATGAATGAAGAAAGAAGAGAGAATCTTTTGCTTTCCACTCTCCAGAGGGGTGTGAGTTGGCGTTTGAACTAAATGCTATGATTAGATTGGCCCTGCGTTCCACTGACCATGCCCACCCATACCCCAAGGCATTGTCCACTTTCCACTTTCACTGAAAGGCATCACCCTCCTACCATGGGTTATCACAGATTTGTTCATTTTATTGAGGCAAATGTTCAAAAGTGCAAGTTTTACAAATTTACTGCTGATCTCTAAAGTCACCCACATAAACCCTTGGGCAGCAAGGAAAATCTTCAGAAAAAAAATACAGTGCAGCCATGTGTACATAAATATTTTAACTGCTTTGGCCAGAGCAGACCAGACTTAAGAGACAAGAAGGCGCTTAAAAGTAACTTTTTTGTGGTGGGCCGTGTTTTCAGTGTGGGCGGCACGTGGCATGGTGGTTAGTTACTGCATGGAGTTTGCATATTCTCCAAATGTCTGCGTGGGTTTCTTCACACGTCCAAAGACTTGGAGCTTAGGTGAATTTAAAATGCCCATAGGTGTGACTGTGAGAGTAATCATGGTGACCTGTCCTGGGTGCCTTGCATCCACAGACTGCTGGGACAGGCTGCAGGCCCAAGTGACCCTGACTTGGCTAAGAGTATAGATGATGAATGGATGTATCGAGTGTGACGTCGTTATATCAAAACCTTTACCGTGAATGTTCTAGATTTATTACTGCAGGTCTGTATTATATACAATGCTGACTGTCGAAACGAGCCGATTTTAACAGGAAATATGATTAAAGAGTTTAAAATACGCTTCCTTCTGGATTCAGATTGTCAGAGGTTCATTTATTTCTGTAAAACATACAGCTCAGACGTTATCAGAAGTTGATTCTTTTTTTTTTTATTGCTCAAAATAAAACAATAAAAATATCATCAAATGAATCCAAATGCCTTTTTAAAGAAAGATGTATCACAGGGATTGATTAAGGAAAATAAAATAAGTTCCAGACTTTGTTCCCATGAATTTTGTATTAGGATTAAACTCAACTTAATTGTCTACAATATCAAACATAAATAGCAATGTATGGTTTGCTCTGCACTTATATCACTTGAGGACCTCATGCGTGCATTATAATACATACAATACAATCACATTTTAGGTATGGCGCACACACTTTGGCATTGGACTAATATTGTCCCTTGAACTCAATGTTTCTTCAAAAATAGTAGGCAATTGGTGGAAGATTTTTTTCCCAACTCGTATGGCAAATTTTCATGGAATTATGATCACAGACCAAATCCATCATTACCGATGTCCCTCGAACCTCTGACAGGGCATTGGTTAGAGTAGGGCTTTTGAGTAAATAGGGCTTTGCATTGATAACAGCTCCAAGACTTTTCATTCTTCGATGAACGGTATGTGTGTCTGTTGGTACACAGTGTGCTGGTATTCAAAATGTAATATATAAAAATGTCCATACATCCATAAATTCTCTTTCCCTCCAGTGGACAGCAGGGAGATTCAGTGATGGAGGACAAACATGACATATCTTTACGCACAGGATGTAATTTCAAAGTTGTCATACTAGTTGTTATTTATGTTTTTCTATGGTAGAACTTTACACCTGGGGCAAGGATCCAGCGTGAAGCCCAGCATGCGTGCCCCGTGTTCCACATCTTCGAACATATCCATATTGGTTACACGAGGTTAAGATTTGCTTATTTGACCTGTCTGTTTTCAGTTGCTCAGGCAATGGGAAAAATATCTTTTCTATGAGACACTTTTACTCTTTTATCAGCTCACTTTGTCTTGTTTGTATTTCTGTTGGCTTATTTTCCAGCTGTTCTTGTTAATATGCCTGTAACAAATATACTCATACTCACTTACAGAACACTTTTTAATTGACTCCACTGGCTCGCGCTGTCATTAAATTAGCGAGGCTGGATTAACTGCTCTACAAACAGCCCTCATAATCACAAAGCTCACTACCACTTTATTGATGTTCACCACACTTATCTCTGTCTGACATGTAAATCACTTGATCTACACTTTTGTAATCGATAACACAAGACACAGTAAATAATCCATACAGTAAAACAACCACATACAATAACAATCAACATATTGAGAGATAGAATAAATGATAATAAATGATGAGAGTGAGCCAAAGTGAAACACAACTGTAACACCAGTCTATATATGTTTGATTACAGATATTTGATTTAACTCAGCAAGTAAGTTTTTGCTGTCTAATGCACCGCACCTGCTCACGGTCACTCTGTATTGCAATATCTCTTAATCTCTGAATCCTCATCATCTGAATGCTTATGAATTCATGGAACTAAATTTGAACCTGTAACAGGAGCTGGCCAGTCATTACAGGGCTGGGACTCTCATTCAGTGGTGCCAGCTAAATCTCCAGGCAAAACTGCACTAATCTACTACAGTGTGGGCAATTAGGACCAACAATGGGAGGTTCAACTGGCTTCAATTTGCAGCGTAGTTCCAAATTACCCTTCACTGCTTCAATGATTAGAGAGCGTCTGTCTTATTTTGATCCAGATTCAATTTCTAAACTGCCAATGTTTCTTAGGTCTGCATCAGTCTCTTTGAGGCCAACTCTGTGCCGTGTTGTCAAATACATACAGAAATGTGACATTTTCACTGGTTTGTAATAAAGAACAGGGTTCGGTTTTAGCTGACTGTACATTTCATAAGACGATGTTGGCGGCGTGGCTTAAGTGGTAGGGTGATCGCCTAGTCATCAAAGGGGTTGCCTGTTCAATCCTCCGCTCCTCCATGTCTAAGGTCCCTGAGCAAGACCCCAAATTGCTCCCGATAAGCAAGTTGGCTTTGCATGGTTACCTCGGCTGTTGGTGTGTGAATGTATGTATGAATGAGTGAATGTGAGGCAAACATTGTAAAGAACGCTTGATAAAAGCACTATAGAAATGCCGTCCGTTTATCAATTTTCATGACGTAACAACTGTTTTATCGTCAAGATATTGAACCAGTGGCTTAGGCAGGAATTGTACTTTGGGTGGACTAGTACAAAAGTGGGTGGCCAGCTTTTTCCAGAAAAAAAGGACTGATAAAAACATTGAAGCAGAAAAAGGACAAAAATGCTGAGCCCGTCTTGAAAAACGAAATAAATATATACTGTACATACTGCATGGCCATGAGATAGTAAGTTGTTGCCATGAGATACCAAGAGGGAATAAGATTCAGAAGCTCATGGCTAATTATTTCGCACAATGATGCCATAGGTTCCATGGTGCAACGTGCCAATGACCCAAGTTATTATCTTGTTTCAACACCTTAATCATCTCATGGCAACGCAATACATTTTTGTTTTTTCACAAGTGTCACCAGACGGGTTCCGTACGCAGCAAAACAATTATATTCTATTTAGGCTGAAATATATATTTGCACTGGCAGAACAGAACAGCAGCTCTACAGTGCACGACACTGTTCATCAACCATTTTGTTGCACAAAGTGGCAACTAAGGATAAATTCAAACAGCAGAGACAGAGTCAACGTACTGCATGTAGGCGCTCCCTGTCCACAAACGCCTCTCTCACAAATGGGTCATTGGCCGTCTGTGTACTAGGGAAATTTGTGCACATTTTACAGAAATGCGCATCCTTAGTTACACTGTATTCCAACCAAGACCAGTTCAGGGAAATACCTTCAAATTTGGCAGTGGAGTGGGTCCATCAACTGCAGATAAATCGGAAGGTGAATCGGCCACTGTCTTCATATTTAATTCCATTTAATTCCATTTAGTTTTAGGAATGTAGAAAGCCACGCGTTATTTTGCCAGTTTCTTGCATTCACCTTTGCTGTGCCTTTATAGGAAGCCACTCCAAAGCTTTTTATCTTCACTCCAGTACGATGGACTGAAAACACTAAATCTCTTCAGTCTTGTTCTAAAGGTGGAATTCCTTTATGCCAACTGTCAAGAACATTTAATTGTTAGTCAAGATCTGTGGCAACGGAAAAGCATAATTTGTATGTCAGTTTTACACCAAAACTGGATGAGAACTTCAAATGCTACTCCAGTATAATAGTTAGTGGTGATAAATGTCTTCAGTTTGTGTTAAATTTCAAGCACGTTCGTTTTCAATTTGTGTTTGACGCGCCGTGCGAGCTACTGCACTTTGGCTACTGACAGCAACATTTTCATAAACCAAGGCAACCTTTTTTGATGAACAAGGAAAGAATGTCTTTTTATGGAGGACACGGGGAGATGGATACCTTGAATGGCAGAATAATCGTCACTCGAGTGACTACTCTGTCAAACATTACTATATTTTTTCACTCCTCCAAAAGGCTGCTTCTAGCTGAAATAATGTATAGAAGTCAACCAAAAACAGCTCAGGTAATGGGCCAAAAACCTTTGAAAACCAATTTGTTCAGATTGTGGTCCAGACTTTTTGTCAGTGTATGTACTCAATTCACACAGGTAGTCATGGATCATGTGTGAACCAGATCTTAGACATTCAGGAGTAAGACATAACCTTACAACCTAAACTTGAATAACAATTAAGACATTTTAACATGACCTGTAACCTAAAGTTTTAGTTAACATTTCCAGACCTGACGTTTGTTTCTAAAAGGCATTACTATGTTAGAATGTTGTATAATTAGTGGAATTGTTGGCAGCAAAATATTAATTCTTCACACATTTTATTCACTGTGCAACAACAAAAGAGTCATCACCTCCAGTTACCTCCGTAAAATTACTGCCAGAATGTCCAACCTTTTCACGGCTAATAAAAACGAATACTACAAGTAGTAAACAACAGATTTGACTGACACGTACAGACATGAAAAGGGAGGTTTTCTAATTGATCCAGTAGAGATGTTGCAAGATCACATCAGAGGCCTAATCCAGAGACATAATCTGTAGGGAGGTTTTGGAGCATACTCCCCAAGATTTCTTTTGGATTTTTGTGAATAATTATACAATTGTCAAACATTGTCAGATCAAAATCAAGCACCCAGATATCTGTTAATGAATGAGACGAAAGCCCTATTCACATGGGACTAGTATTAGCTGGGGACCTCATGTGAGACTGTACAGTACACTTGATATGTGTATAATCATGCACTCTGCAATGATATATTGTAACTACACCAATTATCTAATTAACCATGACTAACAAGTTCTCAGAATAATTTCAGAAATCAAAGAACCATGCAGCATAGATACAGAAAAAAAACACATGAAATCAAAGTGAACCATATGTAGTATATACAACATAATGTATACAGTACGTCTGTTTTGCATTTGCTTTTCTTTTCTTCGTTCAGAACAGTAACTATGACAGTATCATGCCAATCATGCAGTAGTGTTTTAAACATTGAATTTTTTATCTTTTCGTGCTGTGATTTCATTTAAAATTACAAATAAAATAAAATTTCTTATTTTCTCTTTTATAGATACTATATTATAGATTACTATTGCCAAAATGAAGCTAAGGTAATTTAATAAAGAAATGCCGTATGGCTTATCCGATTACTCAATTAATCGCCAGAATAATTGGTAGAATACTCGATAGCTGCGGTCCTACACACTTATGATTGAAGAGCACAACTGCTGTCTGTGTGTGTGTACGTGTGTGAGTGTGTGTATATATATATGTATATAATTGTGCCTGACAGATCAATAGAAACTGTGTTTGGTTCATGAGCAACAAATGAGGTAGGTGTGAAATTGCCCTTAAAAGTTCTTTAGTGTCAGAAAGGACTAATTTTCACAGTCGATGTTTGGGCCACAACCAGTGATAAATGTTTGCGCTCTGTGAAAAAAAAAAAATCGCCAGTTATAAAATGCAAGTAATGTTATTCAAGGGATGCATAGCCTCGGGTTTTATCAGTCAACAATGTCATAAATAAGAGTACTTACCTGACAGGCATAATAATGTGCACTGCTCAGTCCTCCGCTCTTTTAAAAATTAGATCCATGCATATCCTATCTCTCCCATGTATTATTCATGGCCTACGTCTCACCGCAGGTAAGTGACGCAAATATGTTGTACACGTGTGCCATCATGCACAAACTTAAGGTGCTATCAGTTAAAAAGACGGATGTTTTTCTCCTTAGAGGAAATCAGGTAGCAGATTAGGCAAAAAGTGCTGCAGCTCATTTAGCCCAAATATGTCCCATAATACGTATTTAAAGCGATATATCAAATTGTACAAAACTGTCTCCATTATATAATTGACAGACCACTCTATGTTACATTCTAAAGCAAATTCCCCCCAATTTTCTGTTTCAGTCAAACGAGTGTCATAGGAAAAGAACCTGTACAACGGCTTTGGGAGGTATGAAACAGACCTCTTCAAAAAGAACACAGCTGGAGAGACGTAGAAAAAGACGTAGAAAGCCTTCTTTGAAAGAAAAGAGGGTTCAGAACAATGCCATTCACAAGAAGAGCTGGAGAGAGAGACAGAGATAATGACAAATCTTATCCTGTACAGAAAGACCAAAATTACTCTGCATTACTACTCCTATCATTTTGTCGCTCATGTTTTTTTTTTTAAACCTATAGTAACACAGCATTAAACACCCTGTGTTGCAGAGGTTTCACAAATTTACTGCTGTTTTGGTTGCCAATTATCTGATTCTATTACTATGGACACAGTCTTTGACGTATAAAAAAAACATCAGTTAGATTAAATATTGAATACTGCCAAACAATTGCAAACAAGAGTTCAACACAATTAATTCAATAAACATTGTAATAATAGTAAATATATCCCACCTACTTGACTTACTCCTCCAAAACTTTGTCAAAACCTCCTGAATTTGGATTTGTAGTGGCTGGCTCTACATTCTGCGGCAGAAATGACAAAAAAACACTTAATACATTTGAATGTGATATCTTTCATTCATAACCACTCAGTCTCTCTTTTCTCACATTGTCACTCATGATAGTATGATTGTTATAATGCTGCAGGGACATTGTGAGTCTGTTATTATGATGCATGTTTCCAATAGCTGCACCTGCGGGCCCTGCGGCTTTTGCCTGCTACTTAGTATGACTGTCACATTCTGACTCAGTTTCAACCCTCACCCCCTGTGACTGCAGGGCTGGAAGAATAATATAAAAGCAGCTATCTAAAGGTCTGCTTATGAAACGCTGTGGAAGTGACTAAAAAAACCTACATTATCTGGAACTTTCACAAGCAGTGAATTTGAACACTCCAATCCATTTCTAATAACTTCTTTTTTATTGGCTTGAAAGAACTGGATTGTTGTATGTGTTGGTCAAGTTGGAACACACTGCTCATATTGTGGCATTATCATTGGATTTGAGTGTGCATATGGAGAAAATATATGCATTGGTCTGTTGCGAAACGATCAGATGGTAAAATGCCAACAGGGATTTGCACTCAGAAATGGATGACAGATTTTGGCTGAAGCTACTTTCACAAGGAATTTGCCGGGGATTTGTTTTTCATTAACGCTTGGTTGTCAACCTTCCAGCCTGGCTCCCCATCAATATTGGCCATTTGTAGTATTTGTGTGTTTACTGTGCGTGCATGCATGTTTGCATTGGAGAGAGAGAGAACCGAGCAGAGACGTTTAAATGTAACTTCCTGAAGTGAGACCTGTGCCTGGGCGATAAGAGACCAGCGATATAAGGGCGATGACACCAGTAGCAAAAAGAAAATTGCTCTAGAGAAAGTCCAATAGTTTAAGGTTTGCATGAACAAACCCCATGTTGATCCCGCCCTGGCTCTTAAACACAGCGTATCATATCACTTGTGTGTTGTTCGGTTGTACCAACAACAAAAGTAGCGAGGAGTGAGAAAATGAGTGCAGCCGGTGAACACTGTCAGGAAATTGATAACAAAAAAAAGAACAGTTCAGCTCACGAAGAGAAGAAGAGAAATATATTGCACAGGTATCGATATCTGTAAAAATCAGCCATTTTTCAAAGCTCATTCTTGGAAAAAGACTTACAACTTGGATTGAATTACACTCGCCGAACTTTTATTACACCTCCAGTGACGTTACAAGTGTATTAGTCGTCAACTCGAGTATTTCACTCTGCTCTGTTGAGTGTGTGTGTGTGTGTGTGTGTGTGTGTTTGTGCGCGTATGTAGCTACGCAACCATAAGTGACAGAAAAGGACAGTGGAGACTGCTATGTTATTTACCTAATTTATGGGTACTCATTTCATTTCAGTGCAGTGTATC
The DNA here is from genome assembly GCA_900303265.1 of Brotula barbata. NCBI lineage: Eukaryota > Metazoa > Chordata > Actinopteri > Ophidiiformes > Ophidiidae > Brotula > Brotula barbata. The sequence continues at coordinate 60,708 of OMNV01029488.1, forward strand.
TGTCTATCGTCTATCGTCTATCGTCTTTCACTGTCATTTATGGTTGTGCTGACTTTCTCTCCTCTGTTTCATCATGGGCTGTCGCTCTACACACACACACGCACACAGAAAGCTCTGTTACACTTCTATCATGCAAAGATGTGTACTGGAAACATTCAGCAATCCATTGGCTTTCTTCAGCTAAACACTCAAGGTGGTCAAACTCTAAGCAGTGGCCACAGTTTATTTCTCAAGTTAAATGTTTTGTAAAAAAATAGTTGAAATTTTAGTCAACAAAATGCCAATCTATTTTTTACCAACAAAACACATTTAACCACCTGTGTGTGCTACTAAATTTTTCTTTGTGCTGCTAAAATCTTTAGCTTGCTAGCACCACCTAATAAAGTAAACGTATAGGCCTGAAACACTGTTTTGTGTGAAGCAGGCAAAAAGAAAAAAAACATTCCGACCCTGAGGGGAAATACCATAAACCTACCTCAGATGCTTCCACTAACTTCAAAAGATTCTTTCACATTTGTTTATTTATTGCATCTTATCGTTGTCATATCATATGATTATCATTTATTTGTGTAAATTTATTTGACTATGTGTTTTTCATTATGTTAACATTAAAATGATCACCAGCGTGCCTTGATAAGTAGCAGTTAAATTCCAACAAGTTACATTTTAAAACAGTGGTTAAATTCATCACATTTTCCCATGGTTTTTATTAAAAAATAGTTAATTAAAAATTGTCGGTAATTATCAATGTCAACCAATATGAAAATGTTTATCATGATAATATTTTTGGAGGCCTCGCCATTGTTAGAACTCATCACAGACTGGAGTGTTTGATGAAATGGCTGCACACAGAGAGCTCAAGGTGAATCCTCATGAGTGCAGAGTAAAATGCAGTGATTTGGCCTCTTCATCTTTCTTTAGTTATTTACAATATTACCCATTCCACCCACCCATTCCTTTGGACACCTGACCTGAATACCAGGTAGAATGGGGCAATACTACAGACAACAGCCAATAAATGCTATTATTTTTGCATTAGACAGCAGCAACCGATCAGTGCCATGTTAATTCTTTTGTTTACAGGCGACGTGAAGTGCATTGCTTTAAATCCCGGAGTTTTTAAAACTTTAAACAGTTTAGAATGTTGAATATGGTCTTTGAATGAAGAAAAATGAGCAACAACAGAATGAACAAAGCCAACTGCTGCCGTCTAATATATCTAGTTTGATTTTAATTGTGAGGTATTATATTCTACTACAATATTTCTGTGTAAACTTTAGACTGTTTTTGTCTACCGTTTGTGCACACGCATTATTTTTAGCCACAGTGGCATGAATCAACCATCGTACATTCACATTTAAGAACCAACATTATCAACAACATTATCAGCAACATTATCGTTGTGGAAGATTCTGTGATGCTGATTCTGGTCCACCAGTTTTGTATTTCTTGCAGTCATGCACTGACCTGGTTTGGATCTCCCAAAGAGGAGATGTCAGTTAAATTGTGCTCACTATGAAGAAGATTCTAATATTCTAATATTCAAGATTATCCATTCATACAGTAGACATTGTAAAAATGATCTCTAATGGCTCTGTGAGGTTTGGTGTCAATACACAGTGCAGATTAAAGGCAGCTGTATTTATTTGATTTCTATCTCGTGATTTGAATGAGAAGTGTCAAATTGGTCTGATAACGACCAGTTTCATTTGTGCCAGAGATGTAAGATTCTGGGAATAATGACAAAAAAGACAGATTGTTGGATGTGGCAAAAGAAGCCAAAATTATTGAAGTTTAAAACACAGCTAAACCTGAAATTCAGTACCTGTAGTATGTGATGAAACCACACTGAGCGACAGGGTAGAGATAGTGCTGTCATTCAGTAAAGCCCTGTATTTCAGGAGCCCTGCAGAAAGAGTAAGAACTCATAGAATTGAGCGTTAGCAGTAAGCAACACGGTGTGAGGACACACTTTTCATCACTGCACTGTCAGGGTGTACAAATGCCACCCAATGCAGTATGCACAACCAATGAATTGACAACTTTATTAATAATTTTATTATGTGCAGTACCTGATGAGTTTAATCTATGATACTGCTGACAGCTTATGTTTTATCAGGCAGGTTAGGACCCTCCTTGATCCAAAGTAACGCCGGTTAACAAAAGTCTGTGTGTGCCCGCCAGAATCAGGGTGACTTGCTGCATTATTTGTAAACTTGTAAATTGTCAGAAGCCATTTGCAGCGAATGGCAATCTTGTGTTGCTGTTAACAGTGGCATGGTTTTGTTGTGTCATTCTATTGAAAAATTGGTCATAGGTTTGAGCTGAAATGACTTTAAATCAGTGGGTGTAACAGGTACAAGTTATGTTATTGGTCTATGTAGTGGTTCACATCAGAAAAATACACAAGTAACAGTATGTGACTGTTGAACACAGTGGAGGATTAAAAAGGCAGTATGCAGATTCTCCAGGGAGTTCTTATATGTGATGATTGCTTTTACTGCTGTCACATAGATCAAATAAATAACACCATACAGGGCAAACATTCTCTATTGATGTGTCCTTTTCTCAAGGTGATAATGCCCTGAAACACAGCGGTCAACAAATTCAAGAGTGGTTTGTGAGCTGTAAATTCAATCCAAAGACTCATCAACTAGAATTGACATCTAAACATTCTTGGGTAGTGGAGTTCCTGCAAACCCTGAAGATCTGTTTTTTTTTTTTTAGAGACGTAATGTGTACTTTCACAGCCAAAAGATGGGCATTGAAATAGTACGAGATTCTCATCAATAGAAAATAAAAGATTGGGAAATTTAATTTTTAAGCATAGCCTCCTTACAATAAGGAAACATTTATTTCCTGATACCTTAGCACCTGTAAGTTATGGCATTTTCATATGTGGTTTGATCCGGTTCAGCTGTGCTTAGGTTAACTGGTCACCTTACTTTGGGCAAATCAGTACACACTAAATGCAACATACTCAGATGTAGACCAAAGCAACTCGCCAGATCTGACACAATTTTGTTCTCTGAGAGGGTTGTTAAAGTGGCTAAAACCATTAAATCGTCTGTAGTGTAAAAATACAGGACACTGGAGCAAGGCATCCCAGGAGAGTCTGATATGTTTTCCACAATTTGCTCGTATTCTGCAAGCACAATATGGCAAAATTGTTGGTGTAATGAGAACATGATGCAAATATAAGTAGGCTGGGCATTTGCAGGACATTTTATTGCAATAGCTGCTGGAGGCTACAAAACGTAGTGCAAGCAACCACAGGACCCCCCATGCTTTTTGCTTGGGTTCACAACTGGGATGCCAACAACTACATGCTCAAATGTGCACATTGCACATTCACATTTGAGCAGTAATTGTAGCACTTAGTTGCTTCAGATAAATATATTGAATGTGGCCATGTTGTTGCATTTGCTCAGTATACACGCAGTTATCCTGTTCGTTTGACCACACCCTTTCTGAACAATGAGAAAAGCAGTGATTCTCACATATTTTGTGGATACAGTTTGGTTCCCATGCATACTTTTGCCCTATATTGAATAAAACTGAATAAACATCCTGACAGTCAAGGTCAGTCAAGTTTAGTTTGTAAATAATGGGAATTGAAATAGAGAAACCTTCTGTGCAGTAATTCAGCAATATTAGCAAAAGCATTTAAGTGATAAAGATTGGTTTTCAGCGAATCTAGGAACCTGAATATGAAATGATACGTTGCAAGATATGCTATTTTCTGAGGATATTATCATAGGACTATTTTTGTATTCTCTGAGGCAGAGCAAGATGGCAGTTAACCAGTGTGATAATGTCCAACAAAACCTGAAGCAATTTCTTTCTGGCTGGTAATAACTATTATTTTTTTCTGTGACAAGACAATTATGATGTGTTGCACTCTTGCTTGGCAGTAATTGTTCATCAGCTCCTACATTTGTCTTCTGGAATCGGTAATAAGAGGGAAGGGTAATAGCATTAGCACACTCTTATCAGAAGCAGACAGCAGAGACTAGATAAATCTGTAATGTTTGTGTCCCTTTCTTTTCCCCTTTTTTCTCCACTCCCTTTATTTATTGTCTGCTAATAATGTACAAGAGTTTAGAGAGCCATCCCAGTAACACTGTCCATTCACCTGTCTGATAGGCTTTTACAATAACATTTGGACTGAGCTTTACCAGGGCTTGTACTTGTGCTTGCTTTGCTGAATTGCACTGTCCTGCAATTCACAATTCCGGTAGCAAAATAATTGAATAGAGACCAACAGCAAAGGACTTCCACCTTTTCACAGGACAGGTAGCCCAGCTTTGGTTTAGTGCTTTTAGTTTCATTTTCAGCCTTTTGCCACTAAATGTCTCTGTACTCTGTAGCCGTATTCTGTGCAATGACTATAATGTGGATCTAATCTAATCTAATTTTTATTTCTCATATGCTTGCGCTTCCCAACGGGTGTCCAGTGCATAGCTGTCTCTCATGATATGGTCAATGTGTGCAATGCCCTGTTGAAAAGTTAAAACCTTCATCACCAGTTCTGACTGGTTGACAAGAGAAAAAGAGCAGCATATTGCCCACCAGCAGTATAGTGGAAAGAT
>OMNV01029490.1:9503-36765 GCA_900303265.1 Brotula barbata
TTTGTCATTTAACGTTAACTGTTTACATTGTATTCATTCGGTATTTTTAAATTGTATTCTATTATTTCGCTATGAACCATAACATTTCTTTTCCTCTTTTTTTACTTTCTGATATCTCCCACATTCATGCATACTTTTTGCCTTCTTAAAGATGGGATGGTTTTCGATTACTTTTGCACTGAGTAGAAAATTGGGTACAAAACAAATCAAATGAAAGATTTGGTGGCAGAGGTTATGTAATAAAACATCAGTGGAAGGCATTGACATTAGCTGAGGGGGTGGGAGGTCACTAAGGACAACAAAGAAAGTTGAATAAGAAGGATAGGAGTATGACATTAAATTAAATTCCTCTTGCTTAATCAGGAGGTAATGTTATGTGATTGATAGCTACCATCACATACAGCACAACACAACATGTTGTCATTTTAGAATGCTTTAATATTGAAATAAGAGACACAAATCACCTAATAAATCAAATTATTTCTACATATGGCCCTTGGTAGAGGAATATGTTGAAGACCATAAAGTATAAATGTTGGAGTTGCTTGGACTTAGTGCAAGTAGGTGAACTCTGCTGAAGAATAAGATAAATGGTTTTATTTTCAGACATGACAAGTGTGCCATTGGCTAATTTGTGAGATATTGTTACTGTCTCACCTATCTTCATTCAATTTTGCCAAAGTTTTCATTAGTCCCCAACATTGTCTCTACATCACATGAGAAAAATGACATAAACATAAATGAAAAATGTAAGATTTCTCAGTAAATACAATTTTAACCAACTGCTTTAGTTTTCCCAAAAAGGATGATTATCTGCACATTCATTGTCAAAACACAAAGCTCTTCAGTAGCAAACTTTTCAGTCAGATTCAACACAAAATCAATAAACGGTATAGCTCCTGTTTTAGGCTACGAAGCCTCAGAGCAGCACCTTTGGCAGCTTGTTTGTGCCTGTATCATTGACACTACAGTGAGTCAGATCAGGAGACACTGGCCATGGGATTATTTTGAGCAACCTTACCAATATAGGTCCAGGCATTTGGCCAATGTAAGGGATAATACAGGATGGATGACAGAGAGGTTGGGGTTTTGGGTGTCTTAATATCACTGGTCACGTTGTATTCTCCCAGCTACAGTATATCCCGTATGACCCTTTGAAACCATATAAAGAACTCTCTTGCCTCTCAAGAAAAAAGGTGGCCTGTTGCCAATGGCTTCCTCTTTTGTAAAGATGTCACGATAATCCATCAACCAGCGTTCCGCCCCCTAACCCTGCTCAGCCGATGGCGTCTCTCCGTTTAAGCATACGCCCAATTCCGTCACGCGTTGTGTCCAGAGAAGGACGCGTTATTTTTTTCCCACCTGAGATTCGACAACAGAGACGTGATTGGTTAATCACAACACGTGACGTGTGTCGTGTTTCTGTCTCGATGTTGCATCGACGTATAGTTGTAAATTCTGCTTACATCACCCCACCCACAGCTCCCACTTTAGAAATGTGCAAACTTCGTGTTGTGTCGAAATGTTCACTTCCGGGAAGGTTTCTCCTGCATCGTCCGTATTGGCTACACCCCTCTGTGCTACACCTCCACGTTGTCGGATCTCGGGTGAGGACAAATAACCTGATTGATTTGGGGACGAGGCTGGGACCAATAGATGCTCCAGGCTTCTGTCTGTCAAGGTGACAGCACAGCAATTTAACCAATGAGAGATACCGACATTTATTTTAAGCGCCCCGCCTCCGTTCCATTCAAGCGTCCGTGTTTCCCATTTTTTGGGGGGGTGGCATTGACAGCGACAGCTGTGCCAAAGTGGCCGTGGTTTGTCTTCGGGAAGCCGGGACGCAAGCTTAGAGTGAGTATGAACGGATTTCTAAAAGAAAAACTTGAATTGATGACCATTTTGCGGTGCGCATCGTGGCGCCGCGTCTTTCCGCAGCAGAGGTGCATTAGGTGTCTGTTGTCACGTACGCATACAACTCTCAAAGACTCAAGTATAGATGAGAAAACACAACATATAGCAACACATACACGGAGACACGGTGTACTATTTGTGTTAGTGGTGACCTGTCTGTCTGTTGTCTTGTTGTTGTTCCATTGCCAGGAGGGCGTGAGACACGTAGCCTCTGTAGTCGGATTTCAGACGTCAGGATGGTTTTATGTTAGCATGCAATGTGAATTAATGTGTGGGAAAATTTATATCATTTGGATTTTGCACCATAAATTTGTCTATATACACATCTCTTAGAGACTAATTGCATGCCAGAGTGTGATTTTTTGACCGGTTATGAAACGATGATGATGGCAATGATGACAGGGAATCAGGAAATCCAAGAATCAACAATAGAGTAATTTCAGAAAAACATAACTTCAATCCCTTCAATCGTATCTATGTATATATATATATATATATATGTGTGTGTGTGTGTGTGTGTGTGTGTATTGTGTAACAGGTTTTTCTCAGTGGTTCCATATGACAGTTTATTTCTATTTCAAGGTATCTGATTGGAAGTATATTGGTGTTCCCATCATGAAAAGTTTGTGGAATAGGGCAAGGAAAGTAATTTTAACCATTACAAATACAAGAAATCAGTTCTGAGATGCATCATGATTCATCTTTGATCAATTCAGCATAAATTCACACAATCCAATGCCTTTTTACGTCTTATTGTTATTGTTCCATGTGTGGTAGAAAGCAGGGGTCGTGTAATCACCAGCTTTTGTTTGTTTTTGGTTTTCAGTCTGTCACAGCAACTCAAACTGTCATGTTTTCTGACCCAGATCAAACTTAGCAGGTGTGTTTAGGTTTAGGCTCAGGATCTTTATTGGTGATCTGTTACGCAAATGGGTCAAAAGTCAATGTCACTGGGCAAAGTCAAGGTTTGAGCTCAGTGCTCATGCATGGGCAATATGATGAAGGTGGAGAATATAGGCTCCATTACATATACATCGAGGCTGTTTCATCTCTCTCTAGCTCAAGTTTATCATGAATTGTCCTGAAAGGGCAGTTGGTTGTAGTTTTGTGTGTGTTCATAAAAACACAAATAACATAGAATGCACAACAGGACATAGCAATGTAGCAACTGGCAATCAATGGGATGCACACGGATAGCTAGCATTTTTGCAGCCAATGGTGTAGACAAGATAGGATTGGAAAGGATTTTCTCTCTGTCCTTGCATAACCCGATGTGTGTGTGCGTGTGTGTGTGTGTGTGTGTGCGTCAGAAGGGGAGAGTGTGAGAGTGTTGCTTCAGCCTCATTGAAGCCTGTCATTTTCATCATTCGATCAAGTTCGGTCAGGTTTAGGCATTATTCAGCCTCTGTTTCCTTGCCCATGGCATTCCTTGACTCATACAGGAAGTTATATTCACCCAGTGTTAAAGTGACACAAAAAGGCACTTTGTCTCCAGTTTACTTGGTAGTTTACACTGTTAACAGGAAGACACTTAACACAAGACTCCATAACAGGGGATGATTGATGTTAGAAAAAAGAGACGACCGAAGCATTATTTATTCTAACGTTATTCATACAGTTACTTTCAAATATAATGTGTAGAATTTGTATTTGAAGAGTGACCTGGTATTTGGTATGTGTGTGCATGTCTGTGTGTGTGAGGAGGGGGGCGGTGTTATGGGGTGTTGTGGAGCTACTTGGGAAGACTGCCAGAACAAGTCCTTTGACCATGATCGACTATGCACAGAGCTACAGAACAGACACTGTCTTTTACACACACAGACAGACAGACCGACACACACATACACACACACACAGACAAAGTCCGTATGTTACTCACGGACCACTTCAGTGTCAAGTGAATGGCGGGGTTTGGAGTGAGAGCAGTCAGGCGTTAAAGGGGATATTTGTAATGATAAGTGAGTGCTGTTTTCTGGCCTCATCCTAGCAATCATCAGTAAAATGAAAAGGTTTCGAGCATGTTATACCAAAACGTGTGTTTTCAGAAAATAAGCAACTAAGCAATGGTACTACACATGAAATAGAGTTTTTGGCTCATCGTTGACATACTGGCTTTTCCTGTTTATGTGGAAACCATCCACGCCTGGATTTACCTGTCATAGTTTTTCAGGCTAATTGATACCGATAAATTACTTATAGCAAATGCCGATATTGGATTTTAGGGGCCAATACTGTTTTTGTTTTTTTCTACTCTCATATGTACGTCGCTTTGTATAAAAGCGTCTGCTAAATGCAAATTGTGTTTGTAATTGTTAGGGGGTAAGAAAATTCCGATATAGATTAATGGGCCGATATAATGTGTATGTATCAATGTGTGTGTGCATGTGTGTGTATATATATATATATATATATATGTAAAGTGTATATATACATAGAGTATATATGTTTATGAAACATTTTGACAGATATCTCACATTTTAACAAACATTATTATCCAAACATCAGTGCACTGAACAGTTAACTTCACTTCACTTATTAGCTGTTATACATAATTATAAAATACACAAATTACATATATATAAACACACATATCCCTATAAATATATATCATATATCACTAGTCCAAATGATCTTTTTCTGCCTCAAAAAAAAGCTTAAATATTGGCGCATACCGAGAATATCTGCAATAGGCCAATATCGGCCGATAAAATGAGAAAACCGATATATCGGTCGGGTCTGACTAATAACTATTTCTCTCCCCTGAAAGACTTTTGGGCTTGCCAATTAATTGGATGGGTGGATTCATTGTCTTAGACAAGTAATCGTGTGTACACAAAGGGAACTTCCATGTGAGTAGCGATGTTCTGTGTTTTCCCAGCATGCCATTGGCTCGTAGCCTGTCCGTCACCTCCCTGTCAGGACTAGAGGAGTGGGACGAGGAGTTTGAGTTGGAGGATGCTGTTCTCTTTGAAATTGCGTGGGAGGTCGCTAACAAAGGCAAGTTTCTGTGTGTGTGTGTGTGTGTGTGTGTGAGTGAGAGTGTGACTCATTGTATTTTTAATCATGTTTTGTTTTTTTATAGCTTAATGTTTATCGGCACAGGTTATTGTGATTTGTAACAGCACCCTGCAGATTTTATCACTGTCATGTCTCTTATAGCCTGACCGAATCATGTCATGTCATCGTCACATCGTGTGCTTTCTCTATGTGTGACGTGCGTGTTACCTTTGTGAAGTTGGAGGCATCTACACCGTCATCCAGACCAAAGCCCGCCTGACATCAGAGGAATGGGGGGAGAACTACTTCCTGGTGGGGCCATACGTGGAGAGCAACGTGCGCACTCAGGTGGAGCTGATCGAGCCCTCCAACCCGGTGCTCAAGAGAACCATTGATAAGATGAACTCCAGTGGGTGTAAGGTACTAGCGCAAGAAAGCACACACACAGAAAGCACTTCTGCTTCTGCTCACACACATACACACCCTTAAGTTAAATATGCGTTCCATTAACTTTGCTACAGATAGATGCAAAGATGGTATACTTAGATTAACTTAGAAAGCACGTGATCAAAAATAAACCCTGTTGACTTTCTGAGCACCCTGTGGCATTTCCCCCCCACAAAGGTTAGAAGTTGTATCAGCGTCTCACTCTCTCACTCTCTGGTCCTCCCCTCCGCCCACACGTTCCAAAAATAGATGACTGTGCACGAATTTGAAACTTTTAATAATGTGTGTGTGTGTGTGTGTGTGTGTCTCGGGAGTGCTTATGGGTCAAGGCTAAAAAGTAGCAGTGGTGTTATTTTAAAGAAACAGCGCTGCTTAAAAAATGTGTCTGATGTGTAGTAATGCTCCAAAACCAGATGGAAGGGAAGTGGAGGACACCAGAAAAGGTGGAAAACGGGAGAGGGGAAGGCTGGCGATGGAAAATAAAATGGAGGAAAGGAAGGAGGGTTAGATTACAGGATGACGCAGCAGAACAGGAGCGGTTAAGTAGGAAGCGAGGGGGGAATTAAGGGAGGAAAGCAAAGGAGTGAAGAGATGGAAGATACAAGAAAAAAAATGTAGATAAGCATAAGGAGAAGGAAGTGGAGATAAATGAAAGTGAAGAGGAAAGAATGAAGGATCTGAAGGCGGAGAAGGAGAGCTTTGTCTGTCACGTCCATGAAGATGTAGCCCTGACTTTCTCCTGCAGGTCTACTTTGGGCGCTGGCTCATTGAGGGGAGTCCCTACGTGGTTCTGATTGATGTCGCCTTCACCGCCTGGTCTCTGGACCGCTGGAAGAGCGAGCTGTGGGAGCACTTTGCCATCGGCGTGCCTTGGTTCGACCGCGAGGCCAACGACGCCGTGCTGTTTGGCTTCCTGACGGCCTGGCTCCTCGGAGAGGTCAGATGCTCGCACTGTGAACGGTTCACAAGATAGCAGGGCAGAAAGTTTCACAGTTTGTAAACTAATGGCTGCTTTGATCGTTCGATGGTGCGCTTATGTGTACACAATGAAGGAGATAAGTTACCACAGCTGTGGAATGTGTCAGTTAGAGTACATGTTTGTATTTTTTCGCATATACTGTATATGTGTGTCTGTGTGTGTGTGTCTATTGTTACGTTGACACTCTGTTCTCCTATTTGGCAGTTTGCAGCCCAGTGTGAGGAGCCTCCACACATTGTGGCCCATTTTCATGAGTGGCTGGCCGGTCTGGGTTTGATGTTGTGTCGAAAGAGATTGCTGCCCGTCGCAACCATCTTCACAACGCATGCTACGCTGCTGGGCCGCTACCTGTGTGCCGGCAACGTGGACTTCTACAATAAACTTGCAGAGGTGTGTAATTTGTGTTTATTAGTGCGGTCGATAAGTTGTTTTTAACCATTTCAGAAGAATGTAAGACAAGTAAATCAGGGAATGATAGAAATATGTAAATCCAGTCATAACACCTTGACTTTCATTCATGTTTTGGGTAAATTAGAGTGAGCTTTAATCTTTGCAGTTTATGGCAAATAAACCACGCTTATATAATAGTGTTTTTCCAGCGCAGAACCAACATTTTATGGGTTCTTCAGAGGATCACGGCTCAAGTCTCATTGGAATCGGTCAATAACCTTTTGAGAAATTCCCAGTAGGTCAAACAAACAAAAACACATTAAGAGACATAGCTAATATGGCTAAAAAAATAACTTACTGATACAAACAGTTTAAGCAATTAGATCATCCTTAGGCCTTGATATCTGTAATATCATAATAAACAAGCCCTCTCTCTCTCTCTCTCTCTCTCTCTCTCTCTCTCTCTCTCCCTCTCTCCCTCCCTCTCTCAGTTCAACGTGGATAAGGAGGCAGGAGACAGACAGATCTATCATCGGTATTGCTTAGAGAGGTCGGCTGCTCACTGCGCTCACGTCTTCACCACTGTATCACAGATCACAGCCATAGAGGCCGAGTACCTGCTGAAGAGGAAACCAGGTGGCCTCGTGTTCCATTTTGTGGCATTAACGAAATGAAATGATTGGAAACGTGTGTGACAATGAACTGCATTGAAAGCTTAGAAGGAACTGCAGAAACTGGGCTGTCCTTGGTGAATGACCAGGGGAAGTTCAGATGAGGTGTTAGTTGATGGACTGTTTACTAGATTCAGAAGAGGTTCTAATTTCACATTTCAAAGCAAGTTCAGCTAAGTTCAGGGCTCTCCTCAGACATTACAGCATCAGATAAAGTCATCTTTGATCCTTAGTCTGTTTTTGACTTTGTTTGCCTTTACTTTACACAAAAGGGAAATAATGTTAACATAAGCATGTTAACTTGTCTAGATGTTGATTTTGTGTGGTGTTATTTATCATCTCCTCTCTCTCTCTCTCTCTCTCTCTCTCTTGCGCGCGCATTTTGTCAGATATCGTCACTCCTAACGGACTGAACGTGAAGAAGTTTTCAGCCGTGCACGAGTTTCAAAACCTTCACGCTCAGAGCAAGAATCGGATCCAGGAGTTTGTCAGGGGACACTTCTACGGGTCAGAGACGCAACACTCACAACCTACGCCACAGCACGTTTAAAGGGCTCGCATTATAAAGATTCCCATGTTCTCATTTTGAGGGGCTCTGACAAAATTTAGCATCGACTCTCTACTAGAAAGACAGACGGGCTGTTGCAGCCATTAGATATGGATTTGATAATGTGGTGATTGTTGTTGTAATGCTATGTTTGAACACTGGCTGGCGTGGGTGCATGAAAGACATAAAGGTGAGCTCAGACAGGTGAGGGTGATCACAGGTGATTGGGACCAGGATGAGCGCACAGTTTTCGAGCATGTAGTCACGTGTACGCTTTTTGTTCAGTTGTGTAGTGGCTTATTAATGGAATAGAAAAAAAAAAAGATGTGATACAGAGGACGTCCGGGTGGAGTTCACACCTCCAAACTAGTTTCACCCGGTATGGCAATCCCTCAGTGGCTGTTGAGAAGCAAAAAACTAAACAGGCCAGACACAGATGGATACATATACTGTAGATGGAACAAGATGATATAATATAAAACAATGTAAACATGAAACATGATATGAATTCATGTCAATGTGAAGCGTGGGATGGAGTATGAATAAATAATGAGTTGTTAGAGAAATAGACCCTATAACCATGTATGGAGGGGCATAATAACAGAAATCATGTCACCTTTAAAACCTATGCAGCTTGATCAAAGAGTGGTGCTTAGTCTACGTTCTTAAAACTTGTCAAAATTTCTAATTTTTCATCCAATTTTAATACCGCAGAAATTTAGTTTAGACAGTTAAGCCAATTTTTTGTAAACTAATTTTGTTTCGTCGTACCATCAGGAACCTTGACTTCAACTTGGACAAGTGTCTGTTCCTCTTCATAGCAGGAAGATACGAATTCTCCAACAAAGGCGCTGACATCTTCTTGGAGGCTTTAGCCAGACTCAACTATCTCCTCAGAGTAAGTGTGTGTTGGTGCAGTTGTGTTAGCCTGAGTGCACATGTAAGGCCGGAATGAGGAAGATGTATCCCGTGTGTGTGTGTGTGTGTCTGTGTCTGTCTGTCACAGGTCAACCACAGTGACGTGACTGTCATTGCGTTCTTCATCATGCCAGCTCGGACAAACAACTTCAACGTGGAGACCCTGAAGGGCCAAGCAGTCAGGAAGCAGCTTTGGTGAGGGTTCTGTCCAGTGGTGCTCTGTGTGATTATTGTTGGCAAATGTCTAACAATATCCTGAGTGTTCTGTGATCTAAGAGGAAGAATTCAGCCTGTGGTACTCATGATGTCCTCCTTTTTCATTTTGTCCCTTTCAGGGACACGGCCCAGACTGTGAAGGAACGCTTTGGGAAGAAACTTTACGAGTCACTGCTCATGTATGTCCAACACCTTCACACTACATCAAAGTGGACTTACCTGTTCTTTTGTATAACCAAATCAAATTACCATGATAACAATAAGACAACTTAATAAACAGAACACATTGGCCTCGGCTGATCAACGTCATTTTTCCGTTGATCAGCTGATCAGTTTGTTTTCACCGTGACGTCTAAAACAAGCGGTTTTCTTTAGTGGACAGCTGCCAGATGTGTCGAAGATGCTGGACAAAGAGGATTTCACCATAATGAAGCGCGCCATTTTTGCAACTCAGAGACAGTGTCAGCCCCCAGTCTGTACCCATAACATGCTGGAGGACAGCAGCGACCCCATCCTCAACAGCGTGCGGCGGATCGGCCTGTTCAACAGCTCTGCCGACCGCGTGAAGGTACGTCGCAGCCATTCGAGTCATCAAAGCACACATCCATCAGCCACGACCAGCTGCAACTACCTAAACCAAAGTTTATTCTCGTTCAGCTTTTCTCTCAAATCAAGTGAATTTATGATATTCATAATACTGATTTATTCACTTCAAACTAAAGAGCCCAGTCACGGTGCAGGATTGCCCTGGATTTGGATGTCTCATGCTGTCAGCCAGCACCTTTACATGCACTCGATACACAATTGCGATTTAAGTCAAAAATGCAACATGATTGGATGAACTGCAACAGACACAGAATCAAACTGCTGAGTCTGCCGATCTCTGAGCAATGTTTTGCACTACACTATGATAAAGATGTTTTCATACCTTAATCAATTTGCCATCGCATAATGAAGGTCCATTAGATTAAGGCGTTGTCGTGTTTATGAAAAAAGAAAAGAAAAAGAAAATTAGTGGCCTGAATCGCAGTATATTCAAAATTTTAGAGTAAACTCGCTGATTTAATGTTTAGCCGTTTGAGTTCGAGTGAGTTGAGTTCAACTGGACTCGCTGTTACATTTTCACCAGTTATCCCCATCGCGTAGCTTTTATGTTGCTAATGCTAATTGTCACGGTTTAATGCTTGTATGAAGCTTTGATAGTCAACTGGCCAAAATAGATTCTTTTTCCGATAGATTATCTTCCACCCGGAGTTCCTTTCGTCCACCTCTCCTCTGCTGCCAATGGATTATGAGGAGTTTGTGCGAGGCTGCCACCTCGGTGTCTTCCCTTCATACTATGAACCTTGGGGCTACACTCCAGGTACGGTACGGCTCACATATGTGTGTGTTTGTCGGTATGTAAATAGGAAACAACATTCACGCCTTGTTGTCTCTGTCACCAGCCGAATGCACGGTCATGGGAATCCCATCGGTGTCCACTAACCTGTCGGGCTTTGGTTGTTTCATGGAGGAGCACATCGCAGATCCGTCAGCATACGGTGCTTTTCTCCCTTTATTATCCAGCTTAACTCTCATCTGGTACAACGAAGGCACAAACTAAAAGCGACGCGTCCCTCACATTTGCAGGTATTTACATCCTGGATCGGCGGTTTCGAGGGGTGGACGAGTCCTGTAACCAGCTCACAACCTTCCTGTTCCAGTTTTGCAAGCAGAGTCGACGTCAGAGGATCATACAGAGGAACCGCACTGAGCGTCTGAGTGACCTGTTGGATTGGCGATACCTGGGCAGGGTGAGACTCCGAACCGAAAAGGACTTGCTTCGTTCACGCCATAACGTAAAGCTGAATTTCTTTTGTTTTTCCTTGCTCCAGTATTACATAGCTGCTCGTCACATGGCCTTGGCTAAAGCCTTCCCCGATACCTTCCTGTATGAACCTCATGAACCCAGCTCTGTGAGTACCGCCGTGTGTTCGCTTGAACCCATTTCCTCCTTTCATGGAATACAATCACGATCGCCCTCATCCCTTCTCCTCCTCTAGACATCAGGGTTCCGCTATCCCAGGCCAGCCTCCGTCCCGCCCTCTCCCTCTCTGTCCCGCCATTCCTCACCCCACCACAGTGAGGTCGAGGACAACGAGGAAGACGAACGCTACGATGAGGATCTGGAGGCAGAAAAGGATCGAGTGAACATCCGCCAGCCTTTTGGGCCGCCGCTCAAGAACAAGACCAACGCCGTGGGGGCAAACGGGAACGGAGACAGCGTCACAAGTGACAAAAACTGAGAAAAACGCACACGTACAGTAGCTGGCTCACACATGTTGAATCTCACTAGTGAAATTTGTCAATCTTCAGTCACCCTTGCACTCACAGCCTATGTAAACTGAGTGCAACATTAGCTTGCTGTGAAACTTGTATCACTGTCAGTGTCTTCCCAACCTGTGGGTACCTCAGAATTTTATATAATATCACTGTAAAAGGTTTTCACTATATTTTTAGTTACACCAGCAGCCAGTCCAACCAGTAGCTTACATTGTGGAATAGATTCAGCAGCTGGAAAGGGCTAAGTGACAAGAATAAATGGTTATACAGTACCAACATGGATGAAACAGGAGTGTCTTGATGGGCTTTCATACTTGATTTGGTGGTGGATCAGAGCATCAGGGATAACAACCTAAAGCTGGATTAGACATTTTCCTTGTGAACGTATAAAGATGTTCCACCTCCCACAGCACTGAAACAGCATTGACCCAGGATGACGACACGGCAACTCAACCGTCACCTTATTTTAGCACCTTTATCTGTCATATAATCTGGTTACTGTCAAATGAAAGAGGGAAAAAAGATAAAAATGGATAATAAATATACTAACTGGGGCTTTCAAAGGATTAAAATTTTTTCACATTTTTAGCGTGCTTAAATTTTATCTCGTGAAAGATTTTTCAGCAGCAGCACGGCACAGCAATTTGAACAAAGCCAGCCCGGCCAACAGGAGGTTACAACAGCGGAGGAACACAGCACAATTCAAAACCAAGCTGCCCACATTACTCAAGAGTGTGTCCTCTCAACATGGAGCCATTTCCCCATCGCTTTTGTTAACCTGAAACTAAGGAACTCGCTATGTTCAGTCACAAACAAGGGCTGAGCAATAGTGAACTCCAACCAGGAAAACACTGAACTAAGACAATATACAGTTTCATATTGCCCCTCTTTCACACACACACATACGCACATTTTCTATTACTTTCTCCCTCTCCTCTCTCTGTCTTTCTGTCTCACACACACAATTAATTGCGATCCATAAATTCATTTGACAGCCCCATTACCAACGCAAATTAGAACCTAACCCCCAGAGTTAAGCTCTTACTTCTCCTATTTTGAAGCTGCAGTTGTGTGTTTGTTTTCATTTTTCACAGCCATCGCTATCAGTGAATCGATGCGTGTGTGTGTGTGTGTGTGTGTAGGTTTAGCTGCGTTTTATTCAGCTGGTTTCTGCAGGTATTTATTAGTAAAAGGAGTGAAGCTGAGATACACTGAAGGGAAAAGGGGACTGAGGTGTTTGAGGCTGAAAGACAAGATGTAGGGATGCAAAAGAAGATGATGTCTTTGAAAGAAAGTGTTTTATCAGGAGCATCCACACAATCCTGTAAGACTTTTATCATTTGTTATGCACTTGTCCCAGATTAACTTCCAATAAAGTTTAAATATGTAAACATGCCTGTGTTAAGAAATGTTAACTGAATCTGCTTGTTTGCTTACATTTTAGTGTAAGAAGCCCCCTGGTGGTGTCTGAGAGGATGACAGACAACCAAAACAATTAAAAACTGGAAATTCTTTTATTTCACTCCCAAATAACCAAATAAACAGCTTGATTAGCACTTTTTTTATTGTCTGATTGTTAGAGAACCACACCAGACTATTTTTGGAACACTGTCCTTCCTTCCCACATTGGAACATAATTTTGGTGAATCCTCTTCAGTCTTCGTCTGGTTTAGCACAAATACACCCGGCCTCCGTGTCCTTTGCAGACTGAAACAACAAGAGAGAATCAGGGTTTGTTACTGATTCATTAAATCCCATGATTTCCTGGTTTAAACATTAACACTACAGATGGGGGCTTGAATAATTTATTTCTATCAAAGCTTCACTCGTATAGTATCTTTCAAAACATAGTTATAAGGTGCTATACAACAGCAAAAATAAATAACAGGAAGAATCCAATAAAATTAATGACAAAATGATAAATTGTATGCATCATAACAAGAGCATAAAAATAATATAAATGTAAATGATTTAGTACAAGTGTAAAGTTTAAATAAAGCAAAAATAGAACGGATTATTAGATATACATAGTTGCAATTGATTAAGTCAAAGCACATTTTAAAAATATGGGTTTTTAAAAGAGATGGATTTGGTCCGATCCACTCTGGCAGGTCATTCCAGAGCGACGGGGCCCTGATAGCAAGGGCCCGGTAGGCTTTGGTTTTCAGTTTGGATCTAGAAACGTCTAACAGAGACCAATCGGAGGATCTCAGGGTACAGGTAGACCCATATGGGACAAGACTTAGATGTCACTCAAATAGGATGAGGATGGCAGATTCACCTTGTAAACTATTCCAGAAGGAGTTGTATGTGGCCCTGCCGGTTACAGCTCCCAGTCTGGCTGGATTCCTCCTCACTGTGTGCACTGAAAATCCATCAGTCCCGGTCACCTCCACTTCTACCACGTGGTAATCACTTAACCTGGGGAAGGGACATGAAAATGGATTTTTGATCAAAGTATCAATTGAGAGTGGATATGAAAGGCTGCATCTGTTGATCAGATGGTGAGAAAGACTCACGCCGTGTCTGACACTATCTCTCCCTGGACACCGTGGAAGCCCAGACTTCCTGCGGCCACTGCTGCTGCTGCCATGGTGTTGACATTGTTGGGAGCGAGTGGACATAATTCAGCTACTGAGCCTCTGAATAAAACATGCCTCCCTTCTTCCTTCGTCCAACTGGGGGGGACGTCTCCCATCAGCCGGAAGCAGGAGGGATGCTTAGACATTCTAATGAACAAGGCCTGAAAATAATAAACCAAGAATCAACACAAGTGGACTAGAAAACACAGAAACTCAAATGACAATCAATCACCATCCCAGACATTCAAAGAAATAAAACTTCACAGAATTTGTGCTTCATCAGCCAACTGTGGGACTTTGGATTGGGAATCTTGTAGAAAATTGGAACGTCTCCATCCTGCCCTGCCCTATTCCTGCCCGGTAACATGAGAGGGAACTCAAAAAATACATTTTGACCCCAAAATGTTGTGCTTCTTTCTGGGTTTTGTATGAATATGGCAGTAAGGTTATCAATTCATTGTTATCCTAAAAATAGATTATGTTTTTAGGAATACTGGTTGAAAATTGGTGATGCCGTGGATTGGTGGTAAGCACTAGTGCCTCACAGCAAGATGGGCTTGGGTTTGAGTCCCAGGCTAAGTCCCCTTGTCTGCGAGTTTTTTGAACTCCATCAATAGGAGGCGCTGCAGAGACACAATTACGATCTGATCAAGATAATATTGCTCACAGAGCACAAAATTTATGGGTTTAGAATTTAATTGGAATTTCAGCGATGAGGCTTTTAAATAGTACAATTCTGTGGAATTTAACATTTGAAATTTCATCTTAAATGGAAACGCGCTCCACTGTAGACAAACCAGCAGCAGTTTCAGTTTCCTGCCCGTGTCGCAATAATTTCACTTCCCTACAGTCCCTGTTACCTTCAAAGCCCCACCATCATTCAGCCTCTGGATATCCTGGCCTCCCCATAATGCACCACTGGGCACGTAGAGAGTGTTACCATTCTGCTGAGCAGCCTGACAAAGTTTCCGGTTCAGTTCAGGATCAGAGAGGGCAGAGGGAGAGCCCACCTACAAGGACAGAACATAAAACACCAAAAAAAAAAAACAATCAAAAGAATGAAGTGTGATTATTGGATGCAACCTCCAAGCCTGACACACAGAGAGGAGAATCTCACCATGAGATGACAGTGAGACAGGAAGTGCAGCCCAAAGTCCTTTACAATCTGAGGATGGCACACCTCCACAATCACATCGCATTGTCTGCAAAAGAGCAATGTTGTGTTGTAAAAAACATTCTTTGCCCTCATTAGTTTAGTTTAGTTTAGTTTAGGGGAATAAAATGGTGCAGATTATGGATATTATAACTTGCATAGTGTTGTATGCTGTATGTGTTTGTTTGCACCTGTTTGCGAATGAGGGCAGATCGGCAAGTATGAGTTCATCAGGAACTGATGAACCGTTGAGCTTTTGAGCATTTCTGTTCCAAACAAATGCCAGAGTTAAACCCAGAGGGACGCCGTCTTTCAGGATCCTCTCCACCAGGTACTGCCCTGAGAGAGGGAGGGAGGGAGAGAGAGAGAGACCCATTACTCACTGGATTGGAATTAGTATTATGTGTGTCTGAATGTGTGTGTGTGTGTGTGTGTGTGTGTGAGGTTACTGGCTGCAAACCTAGATGCCCATATCCCACAATTCCAATCCTCAGAGCTGATGAGCCGGTAGTCATGTCCTGTGCAGAGAACACCAACTTGCTAGTAAACGTCCAGACACCGTTTTGCCTTTGACCTTGTTCCTAATTCAATTCATCAATTTACTGCTGTACTCACCGATAACAATCCCTCACCCCACAGCGCTGTATGTCACCCAACTCCCGAGCAAAATTACAGCGGGATGTGTGGGCTTGCACGGTTCAAAGTTTGACTTAAAGAGACAACGGTTAATCATTGCTTGTTTTTCTGTCCCTCTAATCATGGCTGCTGTGCTCCACCTCCATCCGTTTTGATGAATTCGCTTTCAGGTGCATTCACCATCAGATGTGAAGTGAAACCAAAAATGTCTTGGTAACCATGAAAATATTGTGTCAAATCAATATTTTCCTTAAAAATGGCACATATCTTGAGTGGGAGTTCTCTCAATATATTAAAAATAGAATTATTGATATCAACTAAGTGAATTCTTACCAGTAAAAACTGACTCACGTATCTCCATAATTAGTATAGTATTTACAAGTATAGTATAGTATTTTTACAAGTAACTACTAGAAATTTCATTATGGATAAGACAGGCAGAAAATCGAATATTGAGCTCTTACATTTCTATTTGTATTCTTACATGTGAATCTGAATTATTGTTATCAACAAGGTTAATTCTAATAATAAGTAATACAGTAGTTCTAGTAATAGTAATACAGTTACAGCGTCACGTGCAACATGAACAGCAGCTCCACTGGGAAACGCCAGATCCCCACAAAAATCAGAGTTGGATGATTTTTGTTGGGTCGCACGCAGTATGGGTTTTGCACACGCTGTTCAGACGCTCAACTTTGCCCTTCGTGTGCTGACATCACCCATGTGTTTCTGCAGGAGAGGTCAAAGGTCAACCATTGGTCCATGGGAAATCAGACGAGGGAGCGCATTGATTATCAGAGCACACGCTGACTTTTACCCTCCAAAGCAAGGATCGGCACAAAGCTCATTGCCGTCAAAAACACCAACAGACTAAGAGAGACGGTGCAAAGTGAAGGAGACGTACCCGTCCGGGAGCCAAGAACTGGACCTGCTGGAGTGTGAGGACTGGAGACAAAATAACTGCTTCATCGTAGGACACATACCTCCATCTGCAGCGCCTACATCAGTCCTGAATCGGAGGACATGGACATTCTTGAGACAGATGCCTACGACAGGAGGCAGAGGAGAAACATGGTACCTCAGACTAATTAGACTGTTTATAAATTGAAAGTTGATGATGCCGTTGTCATATCAGTCACTGAGTGTACTTATTTGACCTGTGCTGTTCCTGTATATAATCTATACCACTTTGATGTCTCCTTCCTCCCTCTCTTATCAGTCTTGCTCTCTTCTCCTCTCTCTTCTTCCTTTCTTTGTGGCCTCAGCTGCGTATTTCCTCCTGTGGACCCCTGACTTGCCCCCCTCCATCATGGGTGCAGGTGTCAAGGCAGCGCCCATTCTCCTGCTGGCCGCAGCAGTGCTGCGGTGGAACGGAGGCGGGAGCGTCCTGGGTGTGGCCGGAGGTCTGCTCTCCTCGGCGGTGGGAGACTGCTGCCTGATATGGCCGGAGCTTTTTCTCCCCGGTAAGTCAGCCAGCCGTGCGTGTTGCGATAAAGGTCATAAATGATGCAGCCCATTGAGCTTGCACTTTGCCTTCTATTTATTTACGACATGTATCTGGCACACCTCTTTCAGGAATGGCCGCATTCGCTTTGGCTCATCTGATATACTCAGCCACCTTCCTCTCCTCTCGCTATGCAACATACTCTTCCTCCTCCTCCTCCTCTGGGATCCGCTTTCTTTATCTGATCCAGATTGCAGTGGGAGTCAGCTTCTACATCTACCTGTATCCATACCTGCAGCAAGCACCTGACGCGGCTGTGATGACTCCTGCTGTGGGGATCTACAGCGCTTTAATTTGCCTGATGGCCGTGCTGGCCCTTCGAACTCGCCGAGCGGCTACGCTCTTGGGAAGTTTGTCCTTCATGATCTCCGACATAATGCTGGCTCTGCAGACATTCGAGGCGGTGTCAAAAGTGGAACACGGCCACCTGGCCGTCATGGTGACATACTACTTGGCACAGATGCTGATTGCTGTGGGTGATGTGAAAGCGATGGAGAGTGAGGATGACTTAGGAAAATGGAAGCGGTCGTAGCCAGCATCCTTGTGGCGTCCCCAACAATGCCTTTGAGTTTTGAAAATGAAGGCATTGAATGAAAGGAGAGATGAAGATACAACAATGTGTGTGTGTATTAATCAATATACACAACAAAGACAGTTGTGGTACTCATCAATGCTTCATTAAAAGCTTTACCGTTGAAAATGATACAGAGAGAGAGGATCTCTGGTTAATGTATTCTCCACTTTGCACTTCATATATCAGTCATAATAAAAATAGAACTATCTGCAAATAGTAAACTGCAAACTAAACCAAGATCTTTTTAATAATCATTTTCTTCTCCAAATATTCTAATTGCTCCACAGTGCGCTGTGCATGTGGTGACAGTGTGTTATGGTAATAAAATGCATATGATAATCCACATTTGACATAATAAATATGGTGTAAGAAAACAATAAACCACTTGTCCGTGTCAGGTTTTAAGCAACAACTCCATAAAACGACAAACAAACCGCACAGTACAGATGAGACGCACGTGAAAATCGGATGGACCGATGTCAAAATGTGAATTGCAAACCCAAAAAACAGACACAAAACAAACTACAAAGCAGATGCTCTGTGTTACCTGACATATGAAGAAGTGAAAACACTACAGTGAAATGCAGCAGAGATAAAAATCCAGCTCACTGCAGGCATCAGTGACATGCAAAATATGCACAGCAACTGTCAGGAGAGACAAAGCGCTGATTTGCGTCTTTTCCTCGGTGAGTGAGGTCATAAAAGTTCAGCGATCCATTCCATTTTCATCAGGCTGTTGCCCACAGAAACACGTCGCCCTCAAACGCTCACAGAACTCCAGTTCTTCCTGTTGGATACAAACGTCTGACGTTAGCAAAGTACTCCTATATAGTTTGCTAAATGAAAATTCAGACTACTTCAAAGATATTTATATAAAGTTCTCATTTTTTATCTCTGATGAGATAAATACCTCTGGGTTTTATAACTACAGTAAGCAGATTAAGGATTCAACCAAGTCCTAAACTAGCCAGGGTTTGTGCTCAGCTGTCAGTTTTCATTCTTATTCTTATTTTCAACAAGTGAAGGCTTATATTACCAGGCTTTCCTCCTTTCCTTGGAGATCTCTGGATCTCTGTTTGAGAAGCTCCTGCAGACCAAGAGAGGGACTACTGCAGTCCCTGAGCCCCTGCGGACAGTCTTCCACCAAACTAAATGCATAGAAAGCATGAAAGGAGACAAATGTTGGTTTAATGTGCAGGTGTGAGTCAGTGCTGAGGAGAGAATGAGAGGGGTAGAGACTATTTCTTACCAGCAAAGGGTGCCGAGCACGTGTTCGTGGAAGGGTGAGCGTGGCGTGCGAAGAACCGATACTAGCTGCTGTACCATACCCATGG
The DNA here is from genome assembly GCA_900303265.1 of Brotula barbata. Taxonomy (NCBI): domain Eukaryota; kingdom Metazoa; phylum Chordata; class Actinopteri; order Ophidiiformes; family Ophidiidae; genus Brotula; species Brotula barbata. The sequence goes on from OMNV01029490.1 coordinate 28,688, forward strand.
AGACGACGGTGTCTGGAGGAGATTGGGAAGGTTGGATTTAACATTTCAAGACACATCAGAGGCAAGAACAAATTCAAGTATGAATTTAACGCTGACTCAGTGAGTTCACGGAGTAAAGGATGGTTCATCTTATCAGGTAACAACAAAGGAGACTGCATGCTTCCATCAATACAAAGGAGCCTGACTGCTCACTGCTATTACTGGGCCAGAGTTTGTTATGGATATGGAAACATGTCAGATTTTGTCTAGTTTTGGGACATCTTCGTTGAATTATATGAGACCAGAGCACCCATTGCTGAAATTCTGAATAAATGATTAGAGCCTTTTCTAATGTGAAGAGGGTAGCCTACTAAGAAGCACAGAACACATGTATGCTTCGTTAAAGTACAAGTGTAGATTTGATGTTAAGTGTAGTTTATAGTGAGGAGGTATATGGGTAATCAATGTTGAAAGGATGCTTAAATCAAAACAAACTTGTAAATCCAATTAAAACTGCCTCAATCAAAAATTGTGTGACGAATTGTGACAGTGGTTTCATGTGACACAGGATTGCCTGCATAATTTCTCCAGAATGTCAGGTCACAGTCAAACACCACTGACGAGTCCAATAAATAGACGCACGTCAAAACTAAAAATCTGTCGGTTTACAACAAAACACAATGAAATGTTGGTATTTCGTATTTTGGGGGATTTTTTTTTTTTCAACCCAAAAAACTTCAGCATGATCTCTGTAATATATTCTACAAACCAATCATGTGGTCCACTGTCAAAGTGATGGAGGTCCCTCTCTCACTATAACAAAATAAATAAATGAAATTTCTCTGTAATGTGCTGCTTAATTTGTCATAATATATCCCAGAAATGCCATTACCTCTGAACGGGTTTGATTTGAATAGCTGCTAATGCTAAACCAATGTCATTATCATTGGTTTCAGTACATAATGTGATGGCCTGGGTGGGATGAAAGCAAGTTTCATTTTCACCCGATAATAAATAAGATATGAAACACAGGTACTTCAAACAGAAACAACAGCATCTGTCACATCTGTACCTTTCTGCTGAGGATAAGCTGTCAGCAGGTTAAGCAGCAGAAACGCAGATTTTGTCCTGAGCTTCTCGTTGTCTGACTGCATGCCTCGCATCAGCACAGAGAAGCCATCATGAGAGAGGAACGCTTCGAGTCCTGCCTCCTGCTCCCGGACCAGACCTGCAGTCACAATCAGGCATACTCTCACTAACATGAAAACAGATTCATATGTACGTAACTGATACTTGTGCCTAACTATATATTGTTTGAGTTACAATTTATACAATCATCATTTCTGCAGCAATTACAACACGGATGCACTGTGAATGGTGGTTCATATTAGTGTAATTTCAGGTTCGAATTACACAAAAGTTTACACACACTTACATGAGACCGCATAGAGGGCCTTAACTCTGACGGTGGCGTTGTGGTCTGAGTCTGTCAGCTGCAAAAGTTTCGGCAGTGTCCCGATACTAAGTAAATGGACCTGCACCTGTGGCATGTTCTGGGCACAGGAAGCGATAAGCTGTGCAGCGCGCCACCTGAGCCCACTTTGGGTGTGACACAGATAGCGGGAGACACACAAATCCAGTCCACCCAAAGTCATCAGGTCTGTGAAAAAAAGGAAAAAGTGGAATGGTGTCACAAGAGAGCACCTACAGGTCGGGGCTAACCTCTGATCTGGACAGACTACATTTGAGACAAACCTCTAGCATTGTCCAGATTCTCACACAACTCAGATAGCATCTCAAAGGCCGACTCCTGCTCATCCTCCTCTTCATCCATCTCCTCATCTCCTTCTCTCTCCCGTTCACGTGCTCCTTCTTTCTGTAGGACAGCCAGGCACTGCTTCATCTGCTCCACCTCATCCATCTGTCCTTTGCAAACTTCTGAGAGAACGTCTCTCAAGAACGCTTTTCTCTAAGAAGCAGGAGAAAGTTTGTTCCTCTATTAACAATATTGTTCTCCCAACAACGGCCCCGTGGTGAATCAAATTTTTGGAGGTGTTTAATCAATTAATGTTTACTTTTCAATTTTGGAGGTGATTTAGTAAACACTGAAGAGAGACAGCAAACGTGGGGAACGGGATGCAACATACGTCTCTGACGTATAAAATAATAAAACACAACTGAGAACACTGTGATAACAAATAAATGACATGTCTTAAACACCAAGACACCAGACATCCTTGAATCAAGTCCAAACAAAAACCTTATACCCGTTCCTGAAAACAAGGCAGGCTTTGGCAGGGTGGGGGTGAACAATTAAAGTAAATTGCTGATCAACTGAATCACATTATTCTGACCTACATAATGACAACAAATTCATTAACTGTATCTGTGTTTGGTGAATCCAAATACTCAAATCACACATGGACTACCACCATCCGATCTTACCTGCCAGATGTTCACACACCTGTGATTGTGCCAAATTTACTTTTCACATTGTAAATGACTTAGACCATATTTAGACTTCAGTTCTTAAATAATTCAGCCTTAAACCTGGTTGTTCTGAGCAGAGACCTACCTCTTCCGACATGGGTTCTACAGGAGCAGATTCATCTGAAGCAGAACCAGCCTCTACTGCCAGCTGTAGGACTCCCTGAAGGTTCGGAGGATATCTCCTGTTCTGTCTGTTTTCTGCCATGATGATCAATAACTGAGAAGACAAACAGCATAATAATTTTTTTCTAACCAGCGCAGTGCAGGGGAATTTCAAACTATCAAAACCTGCCAGAACAACAAACGATCGGATTCAGGCTTTTACAGCAGTCAAGTGACTGGTTACAATAATTACGTTACAAACCAGGCTAATTCTGTGTATGACCTTACCTTAGTTGTCTGTCTTTGGCAGTATTTCTGCTTATTCTTTAGTTGTCCCGTGGCAATGTGGAGAATAATCCTCTCCAATTTCTTTAGACTCTCCTTATAAACACAAACACGAAAAAACTAGAACATTCTAGCTAACTGAACTCATGAGTGACAGGACGCTACCATGCTTTACCGTAATACACAGACCAGGCAGGCAGACAGAGTTTTAACTTCGGCGATTTCACTCAGTTAAATATTGTCTGGACACCTGGTATTTCGAAATAAATTTAAAATGAATTATTTTGATATATCAACCTAAATAAGGTACAATGTTGCTATCTATATAGTGTACACAAAAGGATGCGCCACTATATTAGTGTTGTTTAGGTAAGTGAGTCATAAAAGCCTGACAGTAAAGAGTGTCGAGTTTTTGTGACGTCACGAAACATTTTCCAGAGAGTACGAGAGCTGAGATGATAAATGTATACGCTTTTCCTTTTTTCCCTTTTCAGTATGTTTAAAAGACTGAACAGCTTTGATCCATTATTAGTCAAAACCATGACAAAATATAATTGTATATATATTGCAAGTTATTATATGTTATGTTATATTGGCCTCCATACGTTATACGTTATAATAGAAATAACGTATGGAGGCCATACTATTTCTATTTCTATTATTTAACAATAATAGAAATAACGTATGGAGGTTGAATGTTGTTTATGTTGTTATGTTGTGTGGAAACACATTACACAAAGGCACACAAACACTGTGGAGTTTAGTGAGAAATATATGTCTCTGCAAATTTTTAAAAAATTCTCCTTATTTGAAATTTAAAGTTCATCATTTTCCAAAATAAGGAAAAATGCTTATTGAACATTTGAGATGAGATGAGAATGTTTAAAGAAGCAATTTTTAAAAATTGGCAAATTAAAACATGAGGTATTGGGAGAAATACCTACTGTGGAATAAGACATATACAAATTTGTCAAAGAAATGTTTGACAAATTGTACAGAGAACATTTTGTTTTCAATGCAAGTAATTTTTCTTTGACTTCATTTCTTTGATTTTATTGTTGTATTTACATTATACAATACAAATATTATACAATCTCTAATCTGTTGTTTCACTTAGCAAAAAAATGCGCAGACTTCTTGCCGGGTAGAGCGCTAACCCTCTTGCTTATTTATTATCTTTGGTTGGTCTCATCGTCCAAGATGGCGGCGCTTGTGGGGATCCGTGCGTGTTTCTCTGGTAAAAGCTGTCATTTTTGCTTACATTTGACTCTTTGTGAGTTTTTGTCTGTTTGTCCTAACAGATCTGTTGCTTGTCGTGCCAAGGGTCGATACACATAGGGGTTCATTTGTCTTTGCGTGTAGAAATGTAAAAGAGCGTGGCAAACCAGATGATGCGGTCTCTTGCTATTCTAGAGCAAGGTCACGTTACCGGTGTGTTAGCTGACTAGCTAGCAGGGAATTAATGCCCGATTCACGTTAATTAACTCATATTTTAAGTACTTGGAAATGTTTCTTTGTTTGGTAAAGTATAGAGATAGTCCATCATAGTAGAAATAAGAAGCAGCACTCATGGACAATAGTAGATGAACACGGGGTAACTATAGGTGAGCACGATATGTGAGCAATAAATGACATGTTACACTAAAAGACATATACTGTACATATGACTAAACAATGCCATCAGTTTATTTGATCAGGTTTGTAATAATTTTATTTCTCTGTATTCAGCCCTTCAGCTTTCTTCGCCAAGCCTCCTGCAAAGCTCCTTCAAACTGGTGAGCATTGATACAAACTGCAGTCTGCAAACATGGCTGGGTTGATACAGATTTTCTGAAAGTATAATAGTTGCGAGGTAACAGACTCTGTAAGCTTCACTGCTTGCACTTCGACTTATTTTTCTGTGATTGTTTCTTATGTTATGTCTTTCAGTGTGCTGTGCCTCTGAGTCGCCGGACCTTCGCTGCAGAGGCTAAGAAGACCTACACCAGAGACAAACCTCATGTCAACATTGGAACTATTGGACACGTCGATCACGGCAAGACCACACTGACTGCAGCCATCACAAAAGGTAGAATCGCTGAGCTTATGATTTTGTGATAAAATTGAAACGTAAGGTGGTAAGACTGATGATGATGTACTCCAAATAACATATCCAGACTGCAAATGCAAGTTAATTTACATCATCACCTTTCAATCACAAGCAATCTCCACATATACTTCCTTATTGGACTTGCTTCCTCTTTTAAAGCAACTGAGCAATAAATTGTGAATTGTATTTGGCAAATGAGAGAATTGAGATGAATTAATTGATAATTTATCAGACCAACTGATTTTTCATAGTACTTTAAAATGTCTTTTCCAAGCTGGGAAATGTATTGAAGTCGTAAAACATCCAAAAATGTATTGGAAAAAATAGGAATATTCTATATAATAATAGATATTTTTATATAAGTTAGTCAAAATTCACTCTTGTGACCACTGGCAATTCCCTTTTGTCGTAATAATGCCATAATAATAATGATAATATGATGATAATAATAATAAGATAGAGATACATACATACATACATACATACATACTTCAAGTCAAATTTAAGTCATCCAGTAGTTGGATAATAATAATAATAATAATATTGTAATGGCTTATTCTATTTCGATAATCAAAATGGCAAGAAAACTGAAGACAGGACTTGCTGGATGCTTATTGATTAGTTTGTGATTCTTTATAAATTGCACTTGCATAACAAGATTAGTCTGTGGTTGCAAATGTTGCTTAATTTATCACATCATGGAAAAATCATGGAAAAGTATTCAAATTTAATGGCCAAATAAGTGTAAGCCTGGCGTCGGATTGCACATGTATGGTAGAGACGTAGCTGGTAATCCTTTGTTTGGGTGGGATCCACAGTGCTGGCCGACGCTGGTGGTGCTCGCTACAAAAAATATGAGGACATTGACAACGCACCTGAGGAGAAGGCCAGAGGCATCACCATCAATGCCTCTCATGTAGAATACACCACAGCCAACAGACACTACGCTCACACCGACTGCCCTGGCCATGCCGACTACGTCAAGGTAACGCGCTGTTCTACCTTCAAATCGTCTGTCAGCAACCACAACAGTCCCTGTGATCCAGCTCCTCTGTCCCTCCGACTCCCTCTCTCTGTAGAACATGATTACAGGCACAGCCCAGATGGACGGCTGCATCCTGGTGGTGGCAGCCACCGACGGCCAGATGCCTCAAACCCGTGAGCATCTCCTGCTGGCCAGGCAGATTGGCGTTGAACACGTGGTGGTGTTCATCAACAAGGCCGATGCTGTGGAGGACAAAGAGTTGCTGGAGCTTGTGGAGCTCGAGATCCGCGAGCTGCTCACCGATTTTGGCTATGATGGCGAGAACACACCCGTTGTCGTAGGATCTGCCCTCTGTGCCCTTGAGGTGAGAAGATGAATTTCACCCACAAAATCACCTTTCAGTAATAGTAATAGTTATGTGTGTAGATATGAGGTTTTTTGATGTTCAAAAGACTCAGTTTAGGCCCATATTATCTTAGCTAAGCTTGTAAGCTGTAAACTTCAATATGAAACAGTACATCATACCGTATGATTCATTTCTTTGATCTTAGCTTACTTACTCCGCTCCCATCTGTGTATACCGGAGAAGTAGAATTAATTGTTTACAGACTGCTGCACACATATCATATTATCATACTGCCATCTGGTAATAATTGAGAGAATTACAAGACGGCAACAAAAAAATTCCTTGATGACTTCTACCGATAGAACACTACCTGGCTATTTTAGCTGCTTTACTATCACTCACAGTGGGATTTTCCCCCAAATATCTAGTTTTAATCTATTCATGCAGTTGTTACATGTGGATCCGTCATTTATACGTGCGATTGTTTGCAGTACTCATACAGAGAGTCTCCTTAATGTGATTATGCATGTAAATATAGGAATATAAGTAGATTTTCTGTTCCATCTCAGAACAGAGAGCCTGATCTGGGTATGAATGCAGTGATGAACCTGCTGGAGATCATGGATACTTACGTTCCTCTGCCCAAACGAGAGCTGGACAAACCATTCCTTCTGCCCATTGAGGGAGTTTACTCAATCCCAGGTAGGACAGGATGTGATATGGCAGTTTTACTTGATAGTTTCATCATAATTTGGAAATTGCAGATATTTGATCAAGTCTTGGACCTTTAATGCTTTTATTCTTCAGGCAGAGGTACAGTGGTGACAGGCACAATGGAGAGGGGAATCATCAAGAAGGGAGATGATTGTGAGTTCGTTGGTCATAATCGCGTCTTCAAATCCGTGGTTACAGGTGAGTGAAGGGGGAGGAGAGGAGGACACTATGACTTATAAGCGTACGTGGCATTCCATACTTTATACCAGCAGTTCTCCTTCCTATGTGATCAGGTCTGAGCTGAGTGAGTGCTTTACTGATGGGCTGGTGAGCCCAGGTCAATTTTTAAGATGTCCTCTTTTGCTCCATTCACACATTCACTCCAGTTAGGAAAAGTGGGAAATGTCCAGGACAGCTTTTTTTCCCCTATGCCTGACTCTTCATGTTTGCAAGTAGCAAAGCAACGTTTGGTGCTTGGACCCTGCCCTCTGGTTCGGAGGGAGGGTCACACCATACTATGTGTGAGTTGGAATTTCAGATTTAAAGGACCAATATTGCAATACAAGTTGGTCGTCTTTGTCAGCAGCAACCCAGAAAATATGAAACGATAAAGCCTTCTGGATGCTACAGGACCCTGACCTTTACGAAAACGTTGAATCTGACAAGCTGTTGTAGACTAGACGGAAGAATTGCATCACAGTTTGCCTCTGCAAGGGAGCATCTGAGAGTTACTGTTATGTCTTGTTCATGCAACCATAAAATAACTAGTCTGCACCTTTTACACCCTTAACCTCAGCAAATATGACCCACTGCCTGTTAGCACAGTGAGTGTGATTTTCAAAGGGTCCCTTGTGGACAACGCTGAAAGAACCAGCGCCGTGGCTCTTTGGAAAAAATGACGGCTTCTTCATGCAAACTGGGATTTATGTGGATGTTTTTGGAAAACCACTTCACAAAATCTATTTACAGACCACATTTGACATTGACGTTAAAATTTTCATTCTTCATTTGGCTTGTAAATAGTGACAATCTTAATGTTTTGTTGCAACGTGCATATTTTAAATACATACATAAACAGAGAGTTGACC
>OMNV01029490.1:61576-80925 GCA_900303265.1 Brotula barbata
CCTCCATCTTCTCCAGTATGTTATGTTTTGTTACGTTGCGTTATGTTACGTTACATTATGCTATGTTATGTTACGTTACATTATGTTACGTTATGTACGTTACGTTATGTTACGTTATGTTACGTTATGTTACGTTACGTTATGTTACGTTACGTTACGTTATGTTACGTTACGTTATGTTACGTTACGTTATGTTACGTTACGTTATGTTACGTTACATTATGTTACGTTATGTACATTACGTTATGTTATGCTATGTTATGTTATGTTACGCTATGCTATGCTATGTTCCATTATATTCGGTTATGTTGTGTTACGCTATGCTATGCTATGTTCCGTTATATTCGGTTATGTTGTGTTATATTATGCTATGCTATGTTCCGTTATATTCTGCTATGTTATGTCATGTCATGTCATGTCATGTTATGTTATGTTCGGTTATATTCCGTTATGTTATGTTGTGTTGTGTTGTGTTGTGTTATGCTATGCTATGCTATGCTGTGTTGTGTTGTGTTGTATTGTGCTATATTATGTTATGTTGTGTTATGTTATGTTATGTTACATTGATATGTTATGGCGCTTTATTTTGTATTTTATTTCTTGAATTTTACATTTTGTACTTTATTTTTTATAATATTTTATTATTGTTAGATATTCTTTTTGTTTAGTTCTCCAGGTATGCCTCATATGACTCTAACTCTACTGTACTTACAACACCATTACAATGCTGTGAAAAGATAAGAATCACTCACTCATACTCTGTGTGCAGATGTGTGATGTCACAGCTCTCCCGGATGATTTGGGACCTTCTGCTTCTCTCCTGCTCCTCTTTATGAAATCTCCTTATGGCTACAATGGCTGTAATAAAACATCAGCCCTTTTATTGGTACAATTTTCCTCTTAAATACCGGTTAACTCATCAGACACTGGTTTTAAGCTTTATTTCAGTGGTCCTCAAACTGATGCATGATTAACACCGGTGGTGCAGTGCCCCCTGGTGGTACATGATATAAAACTGGAAATTTCTGCAGATAGTCGAAACATCTTAAATCTACGGAATGCCTGTCCAAATTCACAAATAAAATGGTCTGTATTAAGGAATCGTTTTAAGTAACGTCCTATTTAGATTTAGATTTTTGGGGTTAAAATAGCCTTACTACTCCCATGTGCACACACACACATATTTTCATCTGAATCATTATGCCAATGCAGCCCCCCCAGGCTTGTGTTTATCATATAGGGGCCCCCCAGGTTTCATTGTTTGCGATTGGTCTCCTGCTGCAGGACTCCTACCTGCTCTTGTTGCAGCCATCTCTTCCTGCAGCAGGCGTTCTTTCTCCGTCTGAAGTGCTGCCACCTCCATGCGACGCTGCTGCTGCAGATCACTCACCAGCTTCCTGTGTTTTTCTTCCATAGCACGGAGCTCCCGATCACAGGAGGCCTGTAGTCAAGTATTGAAGTAGTTTAGAGTATTGTGGCGACCAAGTTCTTCTTGTCAATGTGTTCTGTGACATCATGGACACAAATGTTCAACAACATGGATCTTTGGAAAGTCAAACATGAAATACACACCAATGACCACTTTCATATCTTTAAAAATGGACATTACCACGTCCCGTTAAGTAATATCGTAATATCAAAGGAGGCTTTAACTATTTACAATGAAATCTTGAATGAAGGAATCAAATTCAAGATTTACATTGAAATTACGCACTATCTGACAATATGTCACCTTCAATGCTTCAAGATCTCTCTGGTAAGTCTCTTTGGTGACCACTGCATCGCCGTCCACCGTCGTGTTCCTGGGCTCTTCTGTTTTTGCGTCCAGCTCTGCGCTTTGCCCCTGTGGAGCCCCTAGTGGTGACACTCTGACCTGGCTGTTGGGTCCCTCCGTTATCGGCTCACTTTGTGGAGGGTCTGAGTTCAGGCTCTGGTCGGGTGAAGAGGCCTTTGAGCAGGATTTGGTGCGTTTCTCTATAAAAACGGAACCCTTTAAACAGTGATCATGCAAGCGTTTCATCTCCTCTTCATGAATCTCCTGCAGGTCTCTCATCTTTGCTTGGAATTTCATCTCCAGACGCTGATAATCCTCACTGCTGTCTTCTTGCAACTTGCGTGATGTTGGACTTAAAGTGTCTCCCTCACCATTAAATGTCTCATCCTGCTTTTTGCTCTTGGTTTGCAGTCTGTTGTGTAACATTTTACTTTGCAGCAACCGTTGCTCTAAATGTGAACACAGCCTCTCGGACAAATAAACCAGCTTTGTCTGCTCCGTCACCCAGTTCAGGTCCCCTGCTGAATTACTAGTCCAGTTACCCTGACCACTGCATCCTGGGATCTCCCGGCAGATGTCTCGTAAGAATTTGGCTCGTCTTTGCAGTCGAGATAGAAGGTTCTCTAACCAGTCTGGTTGTTTCTGTGCCTCTGATTGATCTCTGTCAGACGGCTGTGTATCTTCTTCTGATCCTCCGCTCTCATCCCGTATTTGCTCATCATCAGGAGCCGTTTGTGGAGGACTGATATCTGTCCAGCCCTTCCCATGGACATTTGTATCATCGTCTTTCACCGGTCCCCTGGAGGGGAGCTCCGGTCCTTCATCCTTTCCTTGGGATGCGCCCTCGTGCTGCTGCTGACATTTGAGTGCAGAGTAAATGAGCTCAGTTTCAGCACACGTCCTCTCGATGACATTTTCCAAATCGTCAGCATTGTCAGAGCTTTCTCTCTCTTTTTCCATTTTTAAGGAAATTCTTTGGGAGATTAAGTTTTTGTATCTGTGCACTACATCCCCATCACATACTCCCGATCCAAAGGGTCGTTGGCCACGGAGACTCTGGAGGACCGAGACCATTTTCTCCACTACAAAGAGTTCTTTCTCTAAGAATTTGTCGACACTTTGCGCGTCATCCTCGCACTGTAAAGTTTTCACTGATTTACACAAAGCACCAACATCCATCTGGTCTCCACCCAACGTCTCCTCGTTGATGATCTTCTCCTCCTCTTTGCTGGCTCTGTGTGATTGGTGCTGTTGTTCCTCTGCATGCCTCTCTCCTTGCTGGAGACAGGAAGCAGCACTCGCCAGTTGCCCCTGGATCTCGGTCACACCAACGGGTATGCTGGCTCCTCCGGTTTGAAGCCTCTCAATGCAGGTTTGTACAATTCTCAGTGCGACCCTAAACCGATCAGCTGTCACCCTGGAGCGGTTCTCCGTCTCCTGGGCAAAGCGCTGGCTCTGCTTGGCCTGACTGTGGAGTAACAGACTGAGATGCTGGGCGGTGGCTCGGCTCTTGGTGAGCTGGGAGCAGAGGTGGGGGTCTTGGCAGTTGATGTGACTCTGATGTTCCTCCAGCCTTTGTGTGAGGTCCCTGAGCTTTTCTTCTGTGACGTATAGCTTGGTCTCGAGGACCTGGATCACGGACATAAAGCTTTCTTGGTCATCTCCTGCAGCAACAATGTGCTGGTATGATGAGTCTGTGGAACCTGACCGGGTTCTTGCATGGTCTTCATTAAAATGATTATCATTTACTTGGACATTTACGGCGGATGTCTGGTCCTTGTCGAGGACATTTGGTTCTGTTGTCCGTTGCCTCTCATTGTGCTCCGTTTGCGAAGAAGCACAAGTACACATTTTCAACAATTCATTCATCTTTGACTCCGTCTCCTCAAGGCTATTTCCCAACACTTCCATCTTCAACAACACCTCATTGAGCTCCTGCTCGCGACTGTCCAGGAGTCGTTCGTAGCCTTCCCGTATGTCCTGCGTTTCAGACTCCCGGTGTTGGACCTGTCCTAAGGCCAGCTGAAGTTCCTCATACACTCTCTCATATGAGTGTTCCAGGTTGTAGTAGTGTGTCTCCTCTGTTTTTAGGCGGTTCTGCAGCCGGCTCACCTCCCCATCTGCCTCAGCCAGTTGGTTTTGCAGTTCTTGACAGCGCTGGACGAGCTCCTCTCGCTCCTCCTGTAGCTTCTGTACCGCAGATATCGTACGCGCTAACTCCCCTTGAAGCTGTTGTTGAGCCTCCTCGATTTCCCTGGTCAGCGTCTGACTCTTATTCAGACTTTCCACCTGCTCCTCGGCCCTACTAAGTCTTTGCAGAAGGTCTTGTGAGTATTGCTCTGCCTGTGCCAGCCTAGCAGCCAAGCTCCTCCGCTCCCTCTCCTGACTCGCTTGAAGGAGGGCCAGGTGCTTCTGCAGCCGAGCCTCCTTCTGAGCCTGCGTGTCCTCATTGACATGAAGTTGACTCGTTACCTCTTGGAGATGCTTGCGCAGGGCTTCAACCTCCTGCTGGAGATCGCTGCGACTCTGAAACTCCCGCTGCAACTGCACCAGGCGAGACTCCGCCTTCGCTCTGTGCTCCTCGCTGATGCTCAGCTGGGACGTCAAGGAGGACACGCAACGCTTCCACTCTGCTTGCTGCTCATAAAAATGGCAGCGATCTTGTTCTGGATGTTCTTGTGCAGGTGCTGTGGCATCGCCTGTGACCAGTAGCTGTGCCTGCTGAGCTAAGAGATCCACTCTTCGTCGCAGCTCCATCTCTCTGGCTTCCTCTCGGCTGAGCATGTGTGCCTCCAGCTCAAAGTGCAAATCACACTTCGTCCGCTGTAAAGCCGTTGCTCGTTCTGAAGATGAGTTGGAGGTTGAACCATCGCCCTACAGGACAACAATAAGATCTATTGCATGAAATTCTTACAAAGATGATTTTTCTTGGTGACTTAGCTTATTTGAGTTGTCCAATGTTTCTAAAACAATGTGGAATTCTCATAAAATGTTTTTTTTTTTGATGTCATTTGCTTTTTACCTGTGGATCTTCTTGCCATGAACGACGCTCTCTGACTTGATGTATCTTGTCCTGCACGTGTTCAGACTCTTCTCCCTGTGATTGCTGAAACAGAAATAATTTGTGTGTGTTCTTATCAGTTGCCTGATCATTACAGTAAGAATGTTACAGAATTACGCACACACTCATACAGACAAATTCTAACCTTTTTGACAAGTTTCCCAGTCTGCTGTTGACGTTGCACTTTTTCTGCAAAGGTGGCGTTGGAGGATTCCTGCTTTCTCAGCTTCGAGGGTGTGGCCTGAACGTGCTGCCATGTCGGCTCCGTCTCAGCGGCCATGTTTGAATGCTCACCAGAAAAATGATCTCTCTGTGACACGCAATCCCAGCCGTCACTTCCAGCTCCTTCCACACAAGACGAAGCATCTGCGAAACATGCGGAGCGTCAAACACACATTGATTCAGCACACTGTCATGGGTGACGTGAAAATAAACTGACGCGTTTAATTTCACTGTATGAATCACAAAATAATCCCCATTGTCTGTGGGATGGATTAATATCAGTACAAATGACCAAAAACCTGATGTGACTGTATATAATCCATGTGTACACTGCTAAAGAAATACTCCTACGTGCAGCCAGCGCATTCTGTCGCATGTCGCATTTCTGCTATTCACAACTAGCCAGTAGCCAGGCTAGTTGCTATTTGTTGTGATTAATACACAACAAATCGTTCAATCCCTTCTTCCTTTACTGTCTGTTATGTTGGTGTAAACGCAAAAGTAATGATTATAGTGTAACAACAACACTGAAAGGTATACTATTGGTAGTTTTGTCAGAGTCCAGATCCACATGCACAGGAACTACACATCACAAGGCTCCACAGACGAAGTGATATGTTAATGACTGTCTAAGGTGTTCTCCGTGTCATCATGGTGTGACACAGAGAGTCATCACAGCAGCAGCTACAATAATGAACCCAATCAATCCCATGCCTGTGAAACAATGCAATCAATCAATCAATCATTCAGCTGCTGCTACGTGTGATTTACTATGCAGGCTTTGCCAAAGACAAATTACAATATGTCCCAAAAGATTTGATTTGTACAAAAAATATTTTGTGCAAACAGCAACAGGTATCTGTTGAGAGGAAGTTATTCTGTTCAACCAAGTGATGTCATTTGCCAAAACAAATAGTACTTTCCTGGTACCTCAAGGGCTCCACAAATATGAGATTGGAATACAAGCTTAACATTCTTAAATCTTTTTTTAAGAGTCTAAGATTCAATTTCACATTTCCCCTCAAACCTGTCAGATCACGACGTTTTCTGTTGCCATTTTTCAAGTAGGAATGAATTCAAACCACAGGAATGAGGTTTTAAATCACAGGTCTGTAAAGCCCTTCATACAAAACACAACAATGGATGAGAGCTATTTTCCTTGAAAGCCTTGAGACAAATGATTTGGTATTTCCATATTTATATTTACTTCAAGATGAACCATGAAAATATCATCGATTAACTAAAACATCCTCAAGTGCTGAGCAGGCGCCAAAGTCCAGTTTGGCCTTAAATCATCTATTGAAATCAAATACTTTTGTACTTTTCCTCCAGTTGTTTGACCTGTTTGTGTTTGTGAGGAGTGATGACCTGAGGCCCCTCCCCTCAAACGTCCCTCCTCCTGTGTCAGATTGATTAAAAGCTGAACAGAGGAGGCAGGACATGATTTAGAGTTTCCATCTGCAGATTCCGGATCCCTCTCTAGTTGCACTTTGGGCTCCTCGTCTGCCTGCTGGTCGAGAGTATCCTCTCTACGGTCACAGGTTTGATTCCGTCCCTCTGGAATGCTCTCTGGCACGCAGCTGTCTGGATGAGATTCATTCTCTGCGGGCTCGGCTGATTGTGAGTCTGGACCTTGGGGTAAGAGCGGAGATGTTTCCTCTAGGAGTGAGCTGGAAGCGGAGATGACAAGACAAACTACGTGGTTGATGGTCAGCACTCTGGACCCTCAATTCAGGGATCAGAGTTCAAATCTCAGAGGATTCTTAACTTCAGTCACCGACTTCTCTATACTGCTCTGCCACTATTACAATACAATAGTCATATTATTATATATTTACATTTATGTATATATATTATCTTTTATTTATATTTTACATTTTTTAATTACAAGTTTTTCACATTATCAGCTCACTTAAATGAATGAATGTTTATGTCTTTTATGATTGTTTCAAGAAATATTGATCAAATTGATACTGGGTAAAAAATCTAAATAAATTTAAAAAATAATAAGTCTATAAGATTTAACATTAACTGTGTGTCATTATTGGATGTAAAAGAAAACACATATGTTTACCTTGTGACCTCGGGTTGTAGAGTGGGCCTGACATTCTTCAGCACAGCTTGGACCCAGTTCTGTTTGACCCCTGCGGTCATGGCACAGAGCGTGAACACTCCATCTCTGGTCTGTCGGAGGAGAGCTCGTATTCACTACCGATGCTGCTATGTTCATCTGTAGTTTGTTTTTTTTAAAGTGTTTGCACACCGTGACCCGTGCCTTACCTCTTTCCTCAAACGCCATTTTAATTTGAAGAATTTACTCTCCCTGATGATATAACAATCACCAAAATTGAATTTATCGAAATGAATCTACTTTGCACCACAATTGGTACATAACCATTTTAACTGTTTAGTACAATTAATTTAATCTCATTTTTATGTACTGTATTTTATCGGTAACAATACTCAGAGTTATGAAAAACTATCTGTAAATATAGCAAATTCCAAAATAATTTCCAATACTTGTGATAAAAATTCATCAATATTGTTAAGAAAATGAGCAATGGATTTCTGAGCCTGCTGAAATAAATTGATATACATTTCTGGTCAAATATGTGACTAATGATTAGTTTATTTGTAGGACAACAATGATTAATACCTGGGTCTTTACGTTGTTGCAGAGATGACGACACGCGGCCCCCGAGACCACAGAAGGAGAAGAATCGAGCGTGTTGGAGAAGATGCTACTTTCCATCTCCTCAGCATTCTCACCATTACACAATTCTCTGTCATCCCTGGTAATACTGAACGTATAAATGGAATAATAAGATTAACCGTTTCATACAGAGAACTCTTAAGAGAACCTTTCATAAATATCAAAAACCTGAATGAGGAGGAGGAGGACAGCGGTCCAGAGTCCAGGACGGACCTTTCTGAGGTTGGTCCGCTCTTCATTTTTGGCATTACATGTTCAGAAGCTTTCACTGCAACACCAAAATAGGCACTAAGTAAGTAAGTAAATGCAAAATACTTCCACTAGATCACGGTACTTCATTAAACTGACGTCAAGTAATGAATATAAATGATTCCTACCGTCTCCACTGAGACGGTTGTCCAGTCTGTTGAGCGAGCGACTGCTTCTCATGAATGGAGCGGCAGAGAGAGAGGAGCTGTGGAGGGATGCTAAGCTTTGGCTGCTGCAGAGTCGGCCAGCCGGTCTGGTCAGGTTGCGTTGGGTGGATGCCTGTTTGGTCCCCCGCTGGTCAACGCAGGTTTGATTGTTGATGTTCCTTGTTCTCAAAGTGACACCAACCTTCTTGCCAGCTGTGACCTGCACACCGCTGGCACTGCTGACGCTGTTGCTCCCTCTTAGACTGGCTTTACTCGCACCACGGTCAGCTTGGTTACCTCTGCTGGGTCCGGGCACCAAGCATGCGACTCTTTCCTTTAGGACAGATAAGACATCTCTACATGTGTGCCGTTCCAAGGATGCATTAAAACGTCAAATGTCACACACAGCGCTGACCCCCATCACAACTCTTTGGCATAAACAACCCAGTCACCTTTGGAAAGTGCCTTTTAATCCTCACAAGAGCTCTTAATTTGCTTAAGTTCCATCTGACCAACACACACAACAAAAGCAGACCGTTCCAGTCTTGGGAGATGCAACCTCACCAACTGCAGAGATAATCAATCTGCGGCTCCACCACATGACAGAGAAATCAATTAGGCTGATCGTCCAAAGAGGCTGGAAGAGTCCTGACTTGGCGACTTGTGCAGGTTTTTAGTGCACTGACTTGATCTTCACCCATTAATAGCTACATAAATCAAAGGGATGTAAATCTGAGGGAGGGATGCAATCGTATTAAATATACATAGTAGGGCAGTGTGACAATAGTGCAGTAATTTAACATTTTCCTGCTAAAGGAAGATGCTTTAGTTCAATCTTCATAAGACCCGACAATCAAAAGAGAAACTAATCTGTTCTTGACACAGAGACAATACGGACATTAACAGCCATGCAAAATAACACACTTATGCTTAAAAGGGGGCTGCTAGGGTCATTTCGTAAAGCTCTTTCTGAACGTTTTATATATGTATGACACAAACACCAACCAGTCAAGTTTATATTTTATTTCAAAGCTGCAGAATGTGACAGTCTTGAAACACTTTTGTCAGCTGTTTTCATCAAACATATCACCCAATCCTCATGTCTCTGTGGAGATAATCAATAAATCTGATAAATGAAAGGCACATCACAACACTGTTAATAATATATTTAATTTATATGCACTTTTCTGTCCTTTGTCAGTTGATTCTGTTGTGGTACGGTGGATAAATCAATGACTTGACTAAAAGTTTTGGAATTCTTTTTATACGACGCTTACCTTTGTCATTTTCCTCTGGATTTGTTTGTTGATCCCAGTTTCTGGCCATCTGCTTTAGATAAAATCACAATCAGATTTAATGGCTAAGTATGTTAGTACAAGTGTATGTTGGAGCATACGCGTATATACATGTGCATGCTTAGGGATTTATGTGTGTGAAAAAAAAGAAAAAGAAAGAAATCCCAGTAGTGTAATTTCTCCATTAAAACAGGCAGAGGAAGATGTCGTTAATTTCAATACATTTTCCTGTAATTTTCCAGTAATTTTGCTTCAGATGTTTAAACTATGTTAGATAATTGTTCAACTAATCTCTGCACTATAAATAACTCTAAATGAACATTTAGATTAAAATATACACAATACATCAAATAAATACAAAAGATATCTAATATATTCATTCAGACATTTTAATGGAGATATGGAGTGATCAGGATCTGTTTCTGTTGTAAGAGATAACTGACTTACCTTTGTTTCTTAGACATCATTCTCAGCAGCTGAGGTTTCAGCAATCCACCGATAACGAACTGGATCTGAGTGTTTTTTTTGCTTCCTTGCACTCTGGCAAAACTAGACGACGAATCACAATCATACCAGCACAAAAGATTTCCAAAGAGACACACACAGCTGAACGCACACAGACTTGACACACTCCATTAGTGCTTTGTAGGATTAAGACGACATCTTAACAGGATTATCATGCTGTGTTCTTATAAACTTGAAGTTCAAATGTCTACTAGGTTTCTAAGATGTTATTTAATGTAAATAAATACAATCGCTAACAGTAATGGCCACCAACACATAAAAAAATAAAAGATGGCAAATGACTGTCTCCTTACTCTGGACGCAGCAGCTTCCGTCACCGTCAATCTGGCTGTTGTGACCTGACATGACCTGACAAAAGTAACCCGGCCCAGTCTCCCCCTATTTATACTATATATATATATAAACATACAGTATACTGTATGTATCAATAGTATTATTTCAGAATTATATGATTCAGACATTGTGGTGGCAATAAAATGTTGATTTATAATATTTGATGGTACTAATTTTTTTCTTTTGTGGCCAAAAATTGTCATTTTTTAACATTCCACATGAGGACACGGACGAATGTATCCATTCTTCCCCCTGGAAAACACTTAGGGAACCCGTTCAATGACTCAGTTCACTTCTGGTGCCTTTTTAAGCAATAATTGTGGACAAAGAGACCCCTTTCTAAAACCAAAACATCATTATCACAAGTTAATTATGTTAAAAATATCA
Source organism: Brotula barbata (assembly GCA_900303265.1). NCBI lineage: Eukaryota > Metazoa > Chordata > Actinopteri > Ophidiiformes > Ophidiidae > Brotula > Brotula barbata. The sequence continues at coordinate 72,282 of OMNV01029490.1, forward strand.
GCAATTTATCTTAAATCTTCACAGTGGAGCCTACAAGTAGAGAGACACATACACACACACACATATATAGCAGGCAGCCGTCTCTGCTCTTAATTAGTTGATTTATTTTTCTGTTTTTCATAACAAAACCAGATTAAACGTCTTGAGCCTGAGAGCGCTTCAAGGTTCATTCATGATTTGGCCAACAGGGGGACAAAGTGCTTCACAAACTTCATAAAAAAAACACACACGACCACCAAAAACTTATGCTCAATTGCTTAAATTGACATTAATGTTGACCTGATATAATAATTTATTATTTTTATCTAAATGTATTACAATATATTCTTATTGCCATCATCATTATTGTTGTTATTATTATTATTACATTGTCATGATTAGTTTTTATTGATTTAGAATGAATAGTTGGTCTTGGGCATATCACAGGTATGTTCTCTCAATCTGCATTTAATATTCTCATATCCCTAATCTGAAACTAAACCAAAGCAAGAGAGTTCGATGTGTTTTTGCCGAAATTGCATTGAATTTAGCTGGGACGTGAATACAGCATGGAAACGTTTGCGTACACACTCAAGAGCGTCGTAAACGGCAGCGTTCTGGCGTTCACAATAGATTTTTTACTACTTGTTTTACTACTTCTCTTAGTTTCTAGAAGTTGCAGACCTTTTACAAATTCTTAAAATTCACATAAGAATCCAGTGAAGTTTGGAGTATTATTTGCCATTCCGCATTTATGTTTATGAAATTTACTATATAAAATAAACAAATTTACAATGAAGTCAATGTTAAACCTGACATGTCTAAAGTATGCAATGACACTTTTACATTCAAAAATCATAATAAGGTTAGTTTTACACAATATATAATCCTTCATTTGACTTCAGAATCTATTTGAGTGGATGCAATGATAAAACAAGTGTGTGGTTGTTATGTTATGGAAGGCCGTTGTCTGGACGCGCAGTGTTTCGACGTGTGGACTCATACTTTAATTATGTAATTGCCCTAACGGCCTTTCATATGTTGTTGTATTGTTGTTACTTGGACGGTCCCCGCCCCCCCACCTGACTCTACCGGTTGCCATTGGCTCGGCGTCACGTGACCTCACAGCTGATTTCCTTGGATGGAGTGTTTTGCTTTGATCAGTCCATGTAGCCATTTCTCTTTAACAACGTTGTAGACTCCAACCGCAAAAACCTCCACTGTAGTAAAACTACTATGGCACAGGCTAATGCCATCGACGCTAACAGCATTCCCATCCGGGTAGAACACGATAAAAAGCGCCGGCAGTTTGTCATAAGATTGAATGGTAAGATCAACAACATGTAGAAGACATTAGCATGCTAGCTGGCTAATGTAGCTCATTAGCTTTGTGCCCTGCTAACATCGTCGTTCTGCTTTAACTGATGGCTGAAGCTGAGGTTTCAAACACTGCGGGGTTAGGAGGTTCTCAGAATGTCTCGTTTCCATTTGCATAGCAAGACAAAAACAGTCAGAGTCAACAACTTTTGAGAAGTTAGTCTATGATTAAAACTGCTGGCTTCCTTCACCTGCTGGAACTTTAGCTTGCTCACTGCCGTGACGAAAGCATTTAATACGTAAGTTATGAAACTTATATGACAACAACAACTCACACTACATCTGAATGAATAAACCTCAACACGAATCACAAATTAGTCTGCTTAATAAAGATGATCATAAATGACCAGTATCTCCCCAAGTTACCATCTCAAACTGAAGTAACCACCAGTGGGTCTGTCTTTATAAAGTTATATTTAGATTGTAGTGAAATGCCTAATGTTTCCAAAGAAACCAAATATAATGGGCTGCATTCTGTGGTGTTCTGTATGAAAGGATAGCCAACACAACTAGAATAAAAAGAGAAATTTTAATTTAAGAGGAATTTAAAATTTCAATAAAGTAAGTTGCTGAAACTGGTTTTAGGATTTTCTAAATCTTCAATTCCTTAGAAATTATCAAATGTTTTTGATTCCCATGTTGTATAGTCAAATGTAACCAATCACTAATGTGAATGCAAATTAAATGCATTCAAAATCCTTAAATAAACCTGTAATGTTTAATTACCAGTTCATTTACAACTGTCTACTATTCTTAATCTTTGCAAAGCTGTTTATTTGTATTTTATCCGGTTACACCCTGAAGTACACCGCATTTGCAATCCATGATACAATCAAAGAACAACAGTGGTTTTTAATAATACACAAACAAAGATACATATGTTTTAGATTGTGTGTGTAGTGTTGATCGTCTTAATTTAGCCTCAGGAAATACATTTATGCAAAAGGAGATGATTTTAGTTTCTTAACCTGTTGAACTTGAAGTACGCACTAAATGGGTCCATCAATAGGAAACTTTATTTTAAATTCTAGAGAGAAGTCATGAATTATCTGAAGATCCATTCTGGTTAAATCTCTACAAAGTGATACCTTGCACATCCTGTTGAATCATATACGTAGTCTTTTACCAATGCTTAAGAATTTAAAACAAGTTTATATGTTAAAAATCTCTCCACCCAGATGCATATGTCTTTTTTCACAATCACTTTATTGTACGTGGGTGCGTGTAGTGTATTTTTTCTTGACGATACAAACAGTAGAATCCTCCTGCCTATTACAGGACTGCAATCAAAATGGAGACTAGAGAGCCCATTTTATGAGGTGACAGTGCCTTCTTGTTCCCACAGCATGGCTGTTCTGACCATGTGGATCGATAATTTCGATTCAACACCCACAAGTTACTTGAATCTTTTTGATCTTTTTTCACTCATCGCATTGAGTAACTTTTTGTAGAATCTTTTCCATCGTAGGTTTGATCAGTTTCAAACCCGGATCATGTCACTGTGTGTAAGCTGTTGAAAACTGTGGGGAGCCATTACTTGTGTCTGCCCTCAGGATCACACGACCGTGCAGTTCTTCTGTACGAGTACGTTGGGAAGAAAACTATAGATCTGCAGCACACTGAAGTTCCAGATGCTTACAGAGGCAGAGGGATTGCCAAGCACCTGGCCAAGGTAAAACCCCAAAACACTACAGTGGTCCTGTTGTTGCAGTTCAGTCAAATAAGTGTGTATTTACTATTTTACAAAATCCTGCAATTTTAGGGTGCATTTTGATGATCATTTTCGGGCCAAACATTTGGTGACTGTATTATTTACTGACTTAGTATTCAGCGGCTCATTTCAGGTTTTGTGTCCATTTTATTTGCTGTTTCTATGAAGTCTTATTCCTTGCTGTTTCTCCACTAAAGTGATTTGCTGTATTCATAAACGGTAGTTTTCTGTGGAATAAAATACGTCCAGAAATGATTACGGTAATATCAAAGTAATGCTTGACTCGAAGGCTCTGTGGAGACAAAACGGGAAAGTTTCAGTATTGTTGTGGTAGACAATTAGGGCCAAGTAAAAGAAGAAAAAGGTATTTTGAGAAAAAAGTCATAATTCTGACTTAAATCTCACATTTTCTTTTTGTGTTTTTTCTGCGGGGGGTGTTTCTTAGATTAAAGTCAAAATTCTGACATCTGACTCAGAATGCATTTTTAAATGTGTTTTTTACGTGGCCACGATCCTCCTCTGTAAATATACACACACATTACAGGCCTTTTAAAGTGAAAGGAGCTGTGTTCTTATGGAACAAAATCTCCCCAATAAAAGAGTAATCCAGATTATTCAGATAAACATATAATCATTTTTGATATGCCTGTAACATTTGTAATTAATAATGTATCATACAGACTAGTACAGTGAAAAGCAGTGGTTTCATGTAAGTTGTCTGATTAAAAGCCTTGAGTGATTTATACATAACTGAATGTTTCTCTGGTTGCAGGCAGCTATGGATTTTGTGGTGGAAGAGGATTTAAAAGCCCACTTGACATGCTGGTACATTCAGAAATATGTCAAAGAGAATCCTCAGCCTCAGTACCTGGAGCATATTTATCAATGACCTCACATGGCTCAGGAAGAGACATCCGGGCCAGAAATCGGACTCTTGGGGTCAGACGCTGATGTACAAACAAAGGACCTTCTAGACATTGTAATCTGGGACTCTGGCTGACTCCAGAGGGAAATGATCACATGCCACACCTTCTTGTGAACTAAATGTTTGGTCAAAGGTTCAGATATGGCCACAACACATGGATACACCCATCAGAAACAGGAAGTGAATCAGATCGTCCGGATTTCTAAGAAAATGACCAAACAAATCAACCAAAGCTGAGGTCTCAGCTGGTTTTTCAGCAAGAAACCTTCAGGGTATGCACCCATCAAGGATGGAAAACAAATGTTTGCAATCAGAGTCAAATGATTTGTTGCAAATTTCTGTCCTCTTTGGACTCACTGGTGGTGAACACAGTTGACACAGTTAGCATTCTCTGTGCTTCTTGGACGGGCAAATGGACGTTAGTTATTTTTTTGTTTTTATATTCTTTGGCTTTGTTTTATTTTCAGCATATTTCCCTTCCTTAATAGAAATTTTGTATTTTAGGGCGTGAAAATGTTTCATTTGAAATGAGCTGGTCTTCAGTGGTGGCATTAGGACGGAGAATAGCCTTTTGTTTTTTGCTAGGTCCAGATAATTGTAAAGAGGAAGCTTTGAATACTTTAGGTGGCTGGCATTAAGTTGGTGGTTCACTAATAACTTTTTATGCCTTCTCTACTTTCAAGACGTTTACTTTCCCAACCTCCTAAATTTACATTAATTAGGCTCCAGTATTACTCCAGCCAGTGGCAGATTTTCTCCTTATGAGTCATAGATGTATCAATCAAAGGCAGATGCTTTTATTAAAAAGATGCTGATTCAGAACCAAAGACACGGTTTAACTCGGGAAGTTCAATCCTGGCCATGCCTCAGACAAAACTCTTTGTCTTCTCAGATGTGTTTGTTGTCATTGAGAAATACTAAAGATACACATGCGTTGGATACCGACTGATGTTTCTCAATTTGCAGCACAATACATCACACAAGTTTTCATACTATTTAAAAACCCTGCTCGAACCAGCATTTCTAAAAAGCACCACGTTGTCCAGGGCATTCAAGGGGTCCATTTTGTTTTGTACTTTCATCCAGGAATACAGTAAATATGTTTTTTTTACATAATATGTTTTTTAAATCTTATCCACAAGTCAAATAGAAGATTATCTTGAGAAAAATTAACTATGAACATGGTCTACTGTCTACTGTCTTTTTCATCTATGTAGGCTCTTCCAGAGCTTTTTGCTGTTGACAATCTAAGCGTGTTGTGAGAATGGAAGGTTCTCGCCGTGCTCTCATAGGATAGACACTGTGTGCGACAGACATCCCGTCTCTTTTTTACATTCTAATCACTTCACATACATAGAATCTTCCTTCAGGCAACATGACCTACTGAATAGGCCAAGGCAATATTTATTTTTGTGTGTTTGTCGTCTACAAGAAAAACACAATTGACTGATTTAATAAAGTTGTTGTGTTATAACCAGCTGGTTCCACCAAATGCATTAAAATGTACCAGTTCTTGTTATACTATAATGGCATTCAAATGCTTTGTTTTGCTTCATTTTTGTTGTCTATAAATAAATAACTCACAGAAAATGGTGGTGTTTTATCATTTAATATGTATTTACAATTGTGCTATGATTTGCTTATTACTACCTCTATGATCTGATGATTGATTTTAGTAGATAAACATATATAATGATACAATACTTTATTTGGGCTAGCTTATTTTATAGCCCAGATTTATGAGCTTGTTTATGAGTTTTCCTTGTCATAAATTTCAGAGTTTGAAAACTCTGTTTTGTGAGTTTGTTTCCAGAAATTTGGTGCCTTTCTCACAAATGTCTGAGTTTTCTCCTCCAAATTTTACGACTTCTTTCTGAAAAATGAGCACATTTATCAACTCTGAAATTTAAATTCAAATTTAAGAAGTTATTTTTTCTCTTTTACCCTTCCCTTCACAAAATAAGAGATGTCCCTAATACACAATTGGTTTTATTATTGTTTGTTATTCAGTTAAATGTAATTCAATTAATACACACTACACAAGTACAAAATTAGCTGAAATTATAGTGGTCATAAGAAAAAACGTCTACACAAGGATTCAAGATGTCACAATAACCCAGGACCCTCTTAAGGCACTTCATCAAACCCCCTTGCCATTTTTAAAATGAAATAGAAGACCTATCCTTTTAATTTGTCTTATAATTTGGGTTCATTCTTAATCATATCATCATTTTTCACTATATTGTATTGTCATTATTGGGCAGCAGTGGATCAGCGGAAAATCGGGTCTGCAACTACAAAGATGGCGGTATGATCCCCACTTCCTGCTGTCCACATGATGAAGTGAGCGAAACGCTGAACCCCAAGCTGCTCCTCAGGCACTAACTGTCTGCCCACTGCTCCGTTACGGATGGGTCAAATGCAGAGGTCCTTTTTCTTATTGGTATGTAAATATATTGTATGATCAATATAGGCGAATGTCCAGATTCTTCTCTTCTGTGTTATGATCAAATTTTTGCCATCATTGCCATTTTGTTTAATCAATTTTTTTTTTTATTGTCATGATTATCTGTTATTTACTGATTTTGTTTAAGCACATTGGATTATACAACTAAAATTATCATTATTAGTAGCAGTAGTATTCTTTTTTAATTTGAATTGGTTTTATATTGCAGTTGTGCACATTCCAAAAATGAGCAAGTAATCAGATTACTTCAAACCAGTTTCCTGAGGCTCCGGATCAGCTGCCCACTTTGCCTGGTTGGTCCCCAGCCTTGGTCACTGATATTGTTGGACATTTCAGTGAGTGGATGGAAACTTCTCTGTAAATGCCTGAGATTGTGAGGAAGTTATGTGAAAATACAAAGACGAGCCTTGTCCCTTCAGAAGCTCAGCACAATTAAGACAATGACTACATGGTACCAACTTACGGGCAGCACACCAAAAATTTGCCTCTCCTTGGCCTTGAAGATGGGGTATGTTCCTACACAAAACTGTTCTGCTTACTGCTGTAGACCACTGACACACTTAAACGCGTAAACTGGGTTTTCTGACATTTTCATGGAGAAATCCATTCAGAATGCTACTGTTTGACGTGCTCTCTGGAGATGGGATGCTACCTCTTAACCTTCTCTAATCATGAGCAGCCTACATGAGCAACTGTGGCTGTGGTGACTCACTGGAGAAAGCAGAAACAGTGGTTTAATGTTATTTAAATTGTTTGTAAATACTGTGTATATATAAATATATAGTCACACCACTATGGATGGACTGGAAATGGACTGCATTTCTGTAGCGCTTTTATCCAAGACAATGTTTGCCTCACATTCACCCATTCACGCACCAACAGCCGAGGTAACCATACAAGGGCCACTGACTTGTCAGTAGCAATTTGGGGTTAGGGTCTTGCTCTGGGACCTTTGACATGGAGAATCAAACCAGCGACCCTCCAATCACTAGATGATCTACCATCTAATCCACGCCACGTCCTATACAGTAAAATTGTATTCAGATGGACTCGGTGGAGTCTGCACAGGGCTCTTAAGATAAAACAGTTTACACACTCTGTATCAAGCATTACACCTAAAACTTATGAATCAAATATACTGGTAAAGAGAATGGGGTAACACATAAACGACCCTATTATGTCTCATTACTTCCATTGTCATTGTAAGGGATTTCCTGGGTATAAGCCATTGAAAACCAGCATGGTAACTGCTACGCAAAATGAACATGTCAAATCTGCAAGAGAATCCAAATTCTTTGCTTTGGAGCTCTGTTTTTCAAAGGAGGAGGTACAGAATGCTGTGAGCGCATCTGGACTCTACAGAGTCCCAGCACAGGAGGCGCTGAGTGGGTGTGTGTGTGCTTTATTGATTGTGAGAGGCAGAGCTCAGAATTAAAATGTGCAAACAACATAGCAAGGTCTCGGTGAATTCATGAAAAAGGCCTGGAAGGCCTGAAGCATTTTCTGCAAAAGTTTGCACAAGTTGGGCTGCTAATATTTTCTGGGATGCATCTCATCCTAACTGGCCTGATTCAACATCCAAATTCTAGAGACAGTCACGCTGTCAGTTCACTCACACACACCCTGTGAGTGTGAATACAAAAATCAAAATAACAATAATAATAAAGCATTTTGTCACTCGTTTGTTTTTGTTTATTTGCCACAGTTAAAGGATTTCCATATTTCAAATGATGATTTCAAATGATACTCAAACTTCAAATGATAGTACTTGCTTCTGGCATAGCACCAGGGTGATGCACGTCGCACGGTTTGAGAACCCTGTGCTTGTGATGTGTACAGCAATGTGTAGTTAGGATATGAATAACTAATACAAATTAAATGAATTAGCTCTCGGTCTGGAATATCTTATTTCCTTCCTGTATATTAAAGTCGTTACACTGAGCGGCCAAGAGCTGCTAACTGTTCCATGCAACGGGGCTTCAGATTACAACGGCCGGACATACCGTGCACGCGGACACGGGAAAGAGCTCGTGACGGCACAATATGGGTGAGTAGTGAACAGCTCTCACAAATTATAGATTCTAATACGAAAACATATGACGATTAGTACAGCATGTTGGAACTGTGCTATATAATCTAGACCAGATTGGTGATGGTATCGTTGTTGATCCCCACCCCCCCGATT
>OMNV01029490.1:87775-106165 GCA_900303265.1 Brotula barbata
GTGGACGAGACGCAGGCCGGCTGCAGCAGGTCGTCGAGGAGCTCACAACGGGTTCGTCGAACTCACAGCGACAGGTGTGTACACACACTCGCACATCTTGAGCACCATGAGACCGCTTATACCCCGAGGGTTTGAGCTTACCCGCCACCTGGCTGCTCTGCTTGGTGTCTGCAGTACGTTTCATAAACTGACGCTCTTTGCTTCTTTACAGTGCACTTCATAACTAATTGTGTCTCTCCGTTTACCTCCGAATGCGATGTCCTCCGTGTGACCTACAGACGTACACACCCGGCACTGTGATCTTTGACCTGGCTGTGACAGGCACGGTGGACAAGGCAGCAGAGGAGATCCTTAAGTGTTACGGACATGTGGACATCCTCATTAACAACGCTGGAATCAGTTACCGTGGCAGCATCCTGGATACTCACCTTTCGGTTCAGCGGGATGTGATGGAAACAAATTACTTTGGGCCCATCGCTCTAACTCAGGGTGAGCGAGGAGAGGACGGACTGTCCAGCTGTCCACAGATGGACATCTGCGTACACTGAAATATACAGTACTGCATACTACACTGAAAAAAATGATACACTGCAAAGACAGAACAGGAAAAGAATCTCAGCTTCTGCACGACGAATCATTCATATCATCACTACTACTGTGTCACGAAGCATAATGTCAGAAAAAAAGTCTTAATTATCCACAGATGGTAGTGATACAAATTAGAATATGGACATTTTTGAAGATAACTGCACGCATTTAGCATCGGCCATCATGCACCATCTCAAACTACAATTTATACGATAACGCTCCTTATCTCCTGAGCCTGTTGCTCACAGGTGTGTGTGTTGTCAGTGTGTGTGTCCATGTGGACAATATAACATTAGAACCGCTAATGAATCGGAATCTATCCAGATACTGCTACACATCTACTACCTAAACTACCTAGATCACAGCTTATGGAGCAGAATAATAATAGTAAGACTTAAACTCATTAATTGACCTCTTAAACCATTGACCTGACTCATAACTTACCTGTGATAAAATAATGACCGTCCGTATAAGTTCAGGACTACACGTGCTTCGTTTTCCTCCAGTGTGTGAGTGAAGGAGTTACTGCATAATATTTTGCATCGTTCCCACTCTGTAACGTCTTCTTTGGTCCCTCCACAGCCCTCCTCCCCTCCATGATTCGCCGGTGCAGCGGCCACATCGTGGTCATTAGCAGTGTCCAGGGCAAAATAGCAATTCCTAACAGATCAGCTTGTGAGTGATATGTATTTTATTTGAACCCCTAAATACCACAGTGTGTTTCAGCCTGACTGGAAATCAACCATGAATCTGGTTTGCTCTCATTTTGATCAGATGCTGCTTCCAAACACGCCACTCAGGCCTACTTTGACTGTTTACGGGCAGAGATGGAACGCTACAAGATTCCAGTCACCGTCATCAGTCCTGGATACATTCGCACCAATCTATCGGTCAATGCGGTCACAGGAGACGGCTCCAAGTACGGAGGTGAGGCAGTTCAACAATGCAAGTGTGTTACTAATAGCATGACTGGGAGGAGTTTAAATGGTGAGCACTTAGTCCTCATTTCATCTGGTTCCTCTCACGCACAGAGCAGCGTCCTGCAGGGCCTGCTCACTGATACCTGTCAGTCATGACAAGAACAACAAGAATGTCCTCTTTTTCTATAGTCAACAAAACACGTTTGGCCGCCACCATCTTTGAAAAATGCCACTTTGCAATCTTTTTACGCTCGTTTTTGCCACTTGCTGATCAGCTCAAATGACAGCCCACACATCACATCACAGACTTTCTCCTGAATTGAACACAATGGGAAACACAGTCAAACGTGACAAGCCGCCCCGATGTTGTCATGTTTGAAGTGAATGTATTGATTCGGAAAGTCCGCAGCAGAGAAAGTAGTTTCAAGCGTACCCGGAACATTTCGTTCTTCTTTAGTCATCTGGCTTCACAAGATCAAATCCCTGATGTCATTGTCTGTGTTTACTCCTCTCACCTCATTTGTGTTGTTGCTGTTGTGGTACCACCATCTGGCTGGAATCAATTAGACCTTGGCAGCATCAGGAGCTGTGTGAAGCTGATTGTCATTCTCAAATGAGATAGAAAAATATTTGTATACTAAGAAACCATTTGTTGAGCAAAACTGCTAGCTGTGCTGCAGGAAGTGTGAATGGTTCTGGATCTACTTTTCTGGACCGATTAACGTACAGTAATTTGGAGGGGGGGGGCAACTGCAGGACTAATTATCTCAGTGGTACTTAGTTCAAAATACAGTGAAACGATTAGTGATGAAGTCCCGTCATTCTGTGGTGTTTTTGTGATTTTCTCAGTATGTAAATGTTTATAACTCATTATAAATATCATCTTATTACCATTCTGCAGCTGATCACTGCAGCATTGAGCATTCTGAAATGATGACAGCATTTGTACTGTTCATGATCACATAACAGATTCCTTGTCATCGTGCGAGGACGGACGGTTTCCTGTTTAAGTTGGTCTGGAGGCTCCATGGTTTCATTCGTGTAACGTGCTGCTTTCTCTTTACAGTTCTAGACAAGAGTACCGAGATGGGTCGGGACCCCAGAGACGTGGCTCAGGCTGTTCTCAATGCCGTCCGGCACAAAAGCAAAGACGTGGTTTTAGCAGGACCCCTCCCCACTGTGGCCATCTACCTGCGAACCCTGTGGCCGGCTCTCTTCTTCAAACTCATGTCTTCACGCGCTCGCAAGGAGCAGCGAGCCAAAGGCCACAAAGAATGAAGAGCAGCATGAGAGGAGCGAGTGAGTCAAAGGGCACGGTGGTGAAAATGTTTCCAGAATGCTTTGTGTCGAGAACATCGGCTACATTTTGTGATACTGGGCTTGGCTGCTGTGTTATAAATAAACCAATAACCCCAGTAACCTTTTAATTTGTCCTCATGTTCATTTTATCGCACAGCTGTTGTTGACCTGCATACTTTTACTGCTATAACTCATCCATCATCGATCCTCTCCACTCGGTATGCTTTATTAAAAAGAACTCTACTGAGCTGTATCAAAGAATAATTCATTTATTGTTTTACGGTTCTTTATCATTCAGATCTACACTGCCTGATAAGATTTCGTCCTTGTAGGATCCTCTCATTTCAGAGCAGAGATGAGGCCTTGGTGATGGATTGGGTTGATTTCCAGATCATTCGAGGAACAAAAAGCGTTCCGATTAAGAGCTTTGGGTTGCAATATCCAGTTGAGTCGAGTTCCCTTTTCAGTAATTTCCGCCTTATTTCCTGTAGATGACCATCAACCTCCTTGTTTTTGGCAAGCACAGCAATATTCTTTGCAAATCCCATAAATAAGATCCCAGCTGTGGTACTCCTGGTGAGCTAAATAGTTAAGAAGCTTAATGCGTGTTGTTTCACTGGGTGGTGATATTTTGAGTAAGTACAATGAGCCACTACCACTTTTGCAAAATATATTGTTCTGAAACACCATAACCAGCTGGCAACAAACTACATTTTGCTATTTTGTGCATAAAATGTGGTTTTGCATTAACTAGGAAAACAAAAACTCATAATCCAGACATTAGGTTTTAAATCTTTATACGCAGAATAAAAACACCTTTTACAAACTGAAAACTTTACACAACATGAATTTTCCTTTTAAGATGTCATGATATTAAGTTAAACAAATAATCCTCTGCAAATGTTAACAATAAATAGTTCCAATAACAAATATTAACATTATGTTACAAAAGAGCAATGAATACTGGAATCGTTATTGTACAAGTAAATTATTTAAAAAAAACAACATGCCAGATTCAAAGACAAACCTGCTCAATATATCCCTTTTAACAACAATCTTTGTTGTTGTTGTTCACTGTGAGGAAAAACATTTCTCAGATGTTCCCTAAATGAACATCCAGTTAAATATATAACAAGCTTTTACATTAGTCTCATCATGATGAGTAGTCACATTAAATCCTGTTACTCGAAGGAAACTGTCGTTTCTCAGACAGAATGATCATGACATGTTTACAATACTGCATATTGATGATGCTGGTTCAATGCGTCGTCTCCACAGTACACAGCGGGGGTGCAATTACACGGAGATAAACTGAATATAATATTTGTATTTATAAAAGTATTTGACATAGTCCAGGTGACTCTGACCTCATTTGTAGAAATCCATCATACTGACATTTACCATAGTGTTCTATTACTTTTCAATAGGGGAGTAATCTATTTCATGAATCAATCAGTTGAAGAAATCTGAATGATCAACCCTAAAAAACTAATTATCTTCTAAAACGTGGAGTGTCAACGATGGCTTTAGTGTTAATTTGAATGATGGCTGTTGATTTTAAATGGATTATGTGAGGAATTCATAGAGTTGAAGACTTGAGTTGAAGAAGGGCGTGTGTGTGTGTGAGAAAGGCTCTTTGTTTGAACGAGGTCATTTGAACGAGTTGAAATATTTGAGTCAACACGTTCGTCACGGTTACATGAACAAGAGTACATGTTAACTTTAACATGTGATCCCAACAACCAGCAGTATAACGGTAGCTGTTATGTGTGACTTATAACCTGAAACCCTGTTAAGGGGCGTATACACTTCATAAGGTACACCAACACAAATACAACAGCCCTGCAATAAATCTGGTATTTGTGAAGCCTACACTCTTCAGTCTCAGTGTAATACGGTGAGCCATTTCCTTTATGTTGTCCTTGTATGTGAATGAGCAAGGACAAAATATTAGACACAACTTTTAATATAATGCAGTCCAATCCATCCTCACTGATAAACTGACTCAACATCACTGACGTGGTGTCAACAAAAAGTGATCGTAGACTTCACTACAGCCATTAACTGCAGGGCTCTTATGCTTCACTGTACTGGATTTTATATTTGCACTTAAGAAAGTGGACACTCCAAGTGTATGAAAGCCCTCGGTGCTGATAACGTGAAGCTTTCAGTCAAATCCGTGAACCAACAACAGAAACTGGATACAAATGCATTGATCCTGGCGCCGTTACCGTACGGGGGGAACGGAAATGTAGTCAAACAAGCAACCAACAAACAAAAGTTGCCATCTTGCCAAGGTGCCGTGTGACATCTGATTGTAAGATGTTTTACGAACAGTTAAAAACTCTTAAAATGCAAACCGTATACCATGAACTAGGGCTGGGCCGTATACTGGGATTGATTTATGCAAAGGAATGCGTTTTTTGCAATACCGACGCTGAGCGGTATTTTGTCGTGACACAATTCATTTCACTAATCAAACGAAACACTAAACAATCAGAAATTGAGTGCTCCAGATTTCCTTTGCTACACCACGTGGAGGTGTTTAAGTTTTGAAGCTTCGGTTAAATTTATGTTAAAGTATAATTGGTCTCATCTGTGCACGCGGACTGGAGCAGTAATTCATAGGCTGTTTATAATACTCACTAAAATGAAATACGCTCCACATCCTGTGATGTCCTTCTCTTATGTTTGATCACGTGTCTGGTGTACTGTTATTGTTCCTATAAAGCTGCATAATAGTGAACAGCTTTATTTACACTGGTGCTTACATGATGACATTAACATGTTAACATGATATACACAATGATTCTGATTGTAAATCATTTGAAGTGATTCTGTATTTGGGGCTGTCATTGACACACACTACGCTAAAGCCTTACGGCACAACGAAATGCATGAAAATATGGCCTGGACTTTATTATAGTCTTTTCATGGCTCAGTGTTCATGTTCCAAATAAAAAATGAGAAATTTGATAGAATTTTTAAAACACAATTCTTAATTAAGCCTAATTTTTCTTTAGTATATTTTGCCTGTATATTTAAAATTGTACAAATTGTTCAATCTGAATAAAAAACCTTGCTCACTATTGCATTTATGGGGATATTTGAGTCGGAAAACGAAATCCGGTCGATATCGTCGTAGCATCAATATTGCGAAAAATTGTGTGATTTGATATTTTGGCCCGATGGTCCCAGCCCCACTGTGAACATTAACAAAGGAAAGAGCGGGAGAGAAACAGGCTTCGTGATGTGTATTCAGTTTGGGGCCATGTCACGATAACGACACCATGCATCTCTCCACATTCAACCTTCTTTGTTCAGTGTCTTCACCTTTGTGACCTATAACACCAGTCATCTGTCAGCAGCTGGCTTGTGAACAGCACACTTTGATGGATGTACACACTCTAGGGGCAGAGCTGACACACAGCAGGAAGAGACAAATATTTTTGTTCAGATATGGCATAGTATTTTCCTGTACATGAGGTTAAGCTTTGTAAACATATCGGAAACATAAGTGTTTCTTTTTAAAGGGTATTTCACAGAAAAGAACGGGTCAGTGAAACCAAAGTGTTTCCAACTTATTTTGAATGATGCAACTATATTCACCATTATTATTGCACTTTCACACCTGGTCAGGGATGGATGGGAGGAGGGGCGAGTGCTTCTCTTTCTCCTCAGCCGTATTCCATGACAGGAGGGACACCTTACCAAGTCTAGACAGTGAGGAAAAGATTCACTTCTCACTGGGGGGCTCATGGCCTCCAGATGGCCGGGAAATCTCCAAAGACTTTTCCCACCTACATGACACAGAAATGTCGCACCTCTATGTCGTTTTAAATGAATATGGCCCTATAGCTGTAAGTTCCGGCTACGTTACCCTACCCTACAGTATTTTTGAGTATTGAGTATTTCCCCCCCACAGCGCGATGGGTGGGAGAAACCAAGGTCATTCTTCTTCAGGGCGGTGGGATGGAGGGCTCGCTCACAGCGAGCTCCTGGGCCAGGTCATTGAAGCGAGCAATGTAGTCCACACTGCTCTCGCTCATCATGCATGCAAGCTGAGTGTCCATCTGCAAGCACAACCCGAGAGTTTTCAGCATACCAGAGCACACAGAGACACAGTACTTGTATTGATATGTCTGTTAAATGAGCTCGACTGGATACAGCACAGTGTCAATATAAAAAGACGACGTAAAGAGCTGTCAATCCCACTCAGAATCAGCATCTATTATTAGCCACTTTCAGCTTGGTTTCTGATTGCATTTTTAACCCGCATGCTGATATGCGCTTGAGTCATAGAGCTCTTGCGCCTTGGCATTTAACGACAAGCATTTAATCTAATTCTACAGACGGCAGACGATACTGCAGAGCAGATCGATGTAGACTGTGTGTGGTGAGGTCGTCTAATTCTACATCACAGGTGCAACAGGAGAATTCAGCAAGGTGTAAAACAGTAAAAGACCCATGTGGCCATACAGTGTGTTTGAAGGACAACATTGATGATTTGTTTTATGTCAAACCTCTTTAAATCAAGGGATGTGGAAGCTTTAATGTCTCCGTTATACGTCAAAAGATGTACATCCAAGGAGTGGCTTGGTGATCATGCCCGGGAACAGTATATGAGAATGCTGTCTTTTCTACTGCTGATTCCTCCCGTCGGCTGTAATCGGTCCAAATATTACATCATCTCTTGTGAGGGGGCGTGGGCAGAGCTCCACCAGCCATTTGGTATTTGGACCATTACATCCAATTGCAGGCATTACAAGTAGAAAGTGCAAAAGTTCTTCTTGGTGGGCCTTGCGGACCTAATGAAAGATCCTAAATCATTGTAGCTTGAGCCTTGTTCGACATCATTTTGCGCTTTAAGTTCTACTTAAAAAAGTGCCTACACATCAAGTCAGGTGATGTCAACTATTGACTGTTTTGTAGCTGTTGTGGACGAGCTTCTTCTAGTTGAGAAAAGACAAATCTGAGAGACTGGTGGAGAAGACCTTAAATACGTGGATCAACAAACAACTGCCTATGAAATGTGACAAATCATTTCCCTGTGCCATCTGACATTTTTCCTGTATAAGCAGTTCAGTCAAAGAAAAGAGTTGACTCACCTCTGCCACATCAGGAAGGCCACGAGACTGAAAGGAATCATGGGAGTTGCAGTCCAGCAGGCTAGGCCCAAGGAGTGCGGTGCCACTAGAGGGGCCTGACGGGGTCAGGGTGCTGCGTCTGCTCTTATCAGGAGTGACCATGCTGGCTGGGAGAAGAACAACAACACGAGAGAGTGAACAGAAAGAAACAAAGACATTTTCTTTAGACTCGATGATTTCATTCATCTATCGACACCTGTGTACACTAACAAATGTACAAAGTTTGTCAAAGCTTTGCTTGTGATAACTCTAAAATGTCATCCCTGTCTGTTTGACATGTTTGATCAACTCTTCTCTGTCTTGAGTTTTATGTCTCCAGCATAGGATCGTCCAACATTTAAATCTATGTACACAGCACAAATTGTATTAATTTATGTGGTTGCCATTGGTCACTATGATTAGTAATTGTTAATCACCATAAACAGATAAAATCACCATCGGTAAGATAATGTGAAAGCAGAATGGAATGTCATTTAACATCAAAATGAGAAATGTCCATTTTATTAAGCAAACAAGCTAAAGAGGTTAAGCTGTATGGATGTGTGTTTGAAGTGTGTGGTGGAGAAAAACGTACAGAGGAGGCATCCCAAGGTGGAGTCAGATGACTCACTGGGGTACCACTGGGGGTCATGGCTTGGTGATGGGATCCAGCCCCGGGATGGGCTGACTGACGGAGAAGAGGCCAACAGTTTGGAGCCGTCGTTGTTGCTCAGCTTGGCTGGAGACAGAGTGGTTTCCTCACCTGCAGCAACACACACATACGGTTCAATCAACTTCACTGTTCTGCTCTTTACTCAGCAGCTCAATCAGCGGCTCCATACATTATATCTGACATGTAAAATAATAGAGGCTATATAAAAACCATTCACTCACCATAGTGGGCAGAGTTGATGGCAAGCTCAATGATGGAGTCACTGATGTGTGTTTGTGGTTCTCCTGGTGTTAGGGTTTCTTCAGGGGGTCCAGGAAGTGATATGTCCAGGAGGGAAGCCACACTAGGTGGGGAAAGAAGTGATTCCCCGCCCCCAGTCGCTTCAGGAGAAGGTGGAGGCAGGCCATTCTGTAGAGACCGAAGGTTCAAAATAATAGTTATGACAGAGGTTGAACTTGAGGTTTTCAGTTTCATCAGGGAAAAAAAAAAATCGATTACATGCTTCCATGTGGCAACTTTCTTATCCCTGACGGAATGCACAAAACTAGCATATATTATTGAGACTATTTGTGTGTTTTGTGGACTCCTAACCTCGGAGGCATTGTGATGAAGGAGTGGAGCTTCGGATTCCGCATCTACGATGGGCGCGGGGCCAAGCACAGAGCTGTTATCCACGCTTGGGGACTCCGTCTCCCGACAGGGACTACTCGGGATGATGCCTGCTGATTTGGCTGCCAGATCAATAGCACCTGAAACATTTGAAACAGATTGTAAATACAAGGATGTTGTTCACATCTGTGCAGAGGATGAGTAATAATGCAAATGAGATTAGCATGGGGAAGGACAATAAAAAATTTAAATTTGGAACCATACATCCTCTATGATCTTCCTTTAAAATGTACAATAACAAATATAAATTTGTTGTAGGGTCATTATTTCAGCCATTTATAGGTAACATGCGGTTTATTAATTACAACGTGATATTCTGGCAAAATAATGACAAATTATATTAACAGAACAGAATAAGTACATATTTTGTTCAGCATTTTATATACTTATATTATTAGATAGAAATACATACTTGAGAGCTGGCTGGCCACTATAGAGCTGGAGGCTGCGTGGGAGGCTTTGGAGAGGACGGGGCGCGAGGAAGAAGGCAGGCGGGTTTGGATTGGCTGGAAGGAGCCAGTTCCTGGGGGAGGAAACAGGAAATGAAATAGAATGTTTGGGAGAGTTCACAAATGATAACAATATCTACAGCATCTACTTCTTCCTATCATCATCCTCATAATAACATCAAAACAGGTTTTAGGACTGCAAACAACTACATGGTGATTTGCAATAAATGAGTAATACAACCAAAAATACAAAACATTGCATCAGCATTAGTCTTATGCTGCGCATTCACTGAAAGAAGGGATTGAAAAATGAGGGGAATTCATGACATAAAGCCTAATCACCCCCATAACTCTCAAAAAATTCACTTTCACGGCATTCATATCACAAGCAGCTACAATCATTTTACTGCTACTATTAACGAGTGAATTCTATGAAATCAAAGCCACACCTTTAATATTAGTTACAGGATGCACAAATCTAGTTTGTCAATGACAGATTCTAGGGTCTTAGGATTTCTGCATCGTGAAAAACCAATGGAATCGCAGAATTGAATTATAATGCAATTAACTATTTATGTACAAATTTTGTGGAATTTGGGATGAAATGCAAAAAAGGCACTAGTATAAGTTGTGCCTTGTGATTTCATTGTGTGTCCGGCAGAGACACGCATTGTTAGAGCCACGTTTGACAACAACAAACTCTATATGAATCATTCATCTGTCATAACAATGCTGATGGTACTCAAAAAAATAAAAAATATAAATAAAATCATTACACACATTCAAAAGAAGGAAAAGCTAGCAGGTTTTGCCCCACGAAGACTACAAAAAATCATCAGATGCCCGGTGTGCACAGAGTGTGACAGTCTGCTTGCACAGAATTAGACATAGTACATGTGTGCGCTCTTAGTTACTCATAGAACACAGAATAGAACAAAATAACATTAGATATGTTGATAATAATACAATTAAACATCCAACAGTCTAAGAGCATGGACACTGGTTGTCATTTAAGGTACTGAGGTGTACTAAGGTGGACCTGTAAAGAGACTCTTTGTTTAATATACAGTATTAATAAGCGTCATTGTTTGATCTTTGAATTGATTTGATAATGAAGACATATTCATTTCATTTTCTAAACAGAAAAATGTGGAATCTGGGGAAAAATGAAACAAAATAAGGACTAAATTTGGGGAAAATATACATAAATATCTCCATATTCTGAACTTCTATGTTGGAGAAAAGCAAAATCCTTGGGTTACAAATGCTAACAAATGCAACATAAAAGAACCAAACCTGTGGCAGAGGAGTTGGAGAGGATGGAGAAGGAGCAGACATGCTGAGGAGTGTCACCCGTTGTGCGGGGGAGCAGTGTTCTCTGTGGACAAGACGGGAACAAATTCACTAAATGCAGGAAAAACATTTGTGCTGTCATGACTCAGCAGCATGAAACATGGCAGACATTTTTATTGTCTAAGCATTCCACTAGTCACCAAAAACAAACTCGTTCATTTTGTTATCTCTGCTGCTTTCTTACCTGAACAACAAGCGGCTTCCGAAGTTGTCTGCTACGAGGTTTTCTGTGTCTGGAGAAAAGATCTGACTGCATCTACAAAAAAACAAAAACAAAAGAAGAATGCATATAAAGTACGTTTAAATAAAGCTTTTTATGACACATGTAACTCATGTCACTTTATCTTAAGACTTCAATTTCAAACATTTCAACATCTTTATTGCCTTATGTGTAAATGATTAATATCAGTGTTTTTATTGCCTCATTAAAACATCTGTAACTTAATGTCCAACACGGTCTTACTGTGCTACAGTGGACGTGTGTTTGTGTGTGTGTGTGTGTGTCGGTGAGTGCTGAAGGTCTTACACTGATTGAGTCGAGCTGCTGTCTGAAGGCTAGCTCTGCTTTGGGGGAGAACATTCTGGAGTGTCGGGAGCTGTTGGGAGGTAGCGTGGTGGGTACTGCAAACACACCACCCTCAGAGTCACCGCCTGCTGCGGACCCCAGCAGAGAGCGGGGCACGTTTCGCACACCTGGATACGAGAGAGGCAAGAAGTAAGCGAGACCTCCTGGGATAGGCAGCAGCTGAACTGAAGGTACTGACTAAACATAAGCTCAGATAAGTTAAATATGTACTGTACTGACTGACGGAGCTTTACACGGAGGAACTTCACCCAGTGTAAATGAATTTAAGGAACAAAAACCCACAGGTACCTGAGGCTCCAGCGCTTGGCAGGTGAAGCTTTGCCCCTCGGACAGAGGCCTGCTGCCTGCCACAGCTGGGACTGCGAGCACCCACCATGGGAGCCTTTCCTGGAGGGGTGAGGGCCTGGCTTTGTTCATCCTGAGGGCTTTTGAGTGGAGACGTGGCTGTGGAGCACAGTTCTGGAGCCTGTAGTAGAACGCACAGTGATTATTTTCTACATCTTTACAGGTTTGAAAACTGACTTACCGATAATTACTAGACATTAATTTTGGAAATCAGTTATCAAACCAATATTATTCTTGTGTTCAAGTGTTTATCTTTACACGTTGTATCTGTGATGAGTTTGTGTAACCTGAAAGCCACTGTCAATTCGTTTTCAGTTTATAGCAATGACTAGTTTAGAGTACCTTCTTCATCCATGAGCACGTTTGTCGTGCGTCAAATATTACATTGCCATCCTGCCTACACTTCAAACAAAACCAAAAATGACATTTCAACAAGGAATCTGAGAGTGTAACAGGTCATACCTACCACAGGTTTAGGATTGACTTCAGTGGCAACCAACTTGAGGAGGCAGCGCAGAACCCGATGTGTCCTGTTGAGTGGCAGATGCTGCAGTTGCGAACCATTTTCTTGGGAGGTGGGTGAAACTGCAATGGGCTGCCACTCATACTCCAGCTGCAGCTTGCCAGGTTTTCCAAACATCAGGTAGAGCTCAGCCAGGGTAACGTTCTCTGCATCTCGTGCGTTCCACCCCTCTTCTCTGATTTGCTCAACAGTCCGTTCTTTGGCTGCGGGGGCTGAGCCCTGCTGCAGTGCTTCGTCTGAGGCAGTGACTAGGGACTTGGCTGGTGGAGTCAGGTTGGCCTCTGGTGACAAGATGCTGGAGTTCTGCTCTTCTCTACACTGTTCTAATGAGTTCTCTGAACCACTACACAGCCCCTCTTTGCATTTGGTCACAGCTAATCCCCCACTGGTTTCCAAATCTGTACACATCTTGGCCCCTTCAAGGGGGTCAGTCCCACTCCCCTCTTCGCTGGGAGCCACAGTCTGTGGAGAGGAATCGGGAACAGATGTAGACAGAGCTTTTTTCTCCTCCATTTTTCCACATACGTCTGGTGGAGGTTCTGGAGCAGGAAGCTCAGTGCGACGAACATCACCCGTTGCAGGCACTGGATTACCACCGCCAGCAGTGCTACCCCGTCCAGATTTGGCATTGCTTCGAAGAGGCGGAGCTGTGTGGATGCCCAGGATCTGGGCAGCGGGCAGCTCCTTGGAGCTAGGTCGGTTCTTGCCACTCTCTTGCCAGTGCACAGTACAAGAAGCCTTGGAGTGAACCACACGAGCCACGCCAGGCAGTGTTGTCAAGGTGCTGCTCTCAGCTGGGTAAAGGAACAGCTCCTCCTGCTGGGCTTTGCTGGGTGAAGCTGTACTGGACTGGCTGCCCTCCAGAGCTTCTCTCTCCATAAGACTCTTCAGCTGAACAGAAAAGTGTTAAGGACTTCAAGCATTCTAGAGGTTTGATTACAAGTGAAATAAGCATTCAGTTACATACGTGTTTTTATCACAGTTAAGTGTCACAGAAATCCCATTGGTTTTCTTTTAGACAAACATAAAAATGTCAACCTAACCTAAAATCTTAGATTCAGGTGCTCTGCACAAAATTATATGGGTGCCCTAGTTCACCCAGCCAAATAATTTGCAATTTATTAAATTACAGGACTTTTATACCAGAGGTTGTGCGGGGATATTTTGTTGCAGGTAGGAAGGATTCCACCCCACACGAACATCCCTGGAAGACTTGTAATGGCCTGGCAATGGCAACTCGAGCGCTATTTTATTGCGCCTTCAAAAACCTTGCTGGAGTCGCAAATTTCTTACAAGGAAAAGTGATGTGTATTTAAGGATACAATCCGCTGATCATGGTGGGCCCACTTCACTTTCAGATATTCCATGAGGCTGGATACTTTCCTGTGCAGCTCAACAATCATCCTGATTTGAAAAATACAAAACAGGATGAAATTAGACTGATAATTCAGCAGTCGTGCTTGTCATGCATGTTAAGCGCAGAATACAAAAGACTGATCGGTGAGACATACCATATGTGATATGCAGATGAATCTAATTTAAAATACGTACGTGAACACATAACAATGATGTAACTTAAAAAAAAATTGACCATATTTCCTTTTGTCTTCAGACGTGTATAAAAACATGCAAATTGATTCTCGGTTGGTACAAGAATGAATGCAGGTCAGTAATTCCCTGACCTGAGGCGGGGGTTGTGGGCCAGACTCTGAACACGGGCCCAGGAATGGTTACTTCGTGGCTGGAGCTCCACTGCTACCTTCAGGGGGAGACGCACTGGCTTCTGGTCCTCTTCGTCACTTACACCTGCAGAGAAATGAAGATGCACTGAGACTGAGAGAAATCAACTAATTCCTGACAGTGTAAACTACTTTCCATGTTGGATGGAGTAGCTTCAAGCAATTTAGACACTGCAGCCAGTGCTACTTCAGTGGTACTGAGCAAGATAAAGATAATTATTAATAATTCTTATTTTTATTGAAGTAATCAGGACGTGCTTCTTCCAGCTTTGGGAGTGTCGTGTTAAACACATGGGTAGATGACAGCAGCTCAACACAGTTATCATCACTATCTCCCCCCTGCTGCTCCTCCTCTTAACTCTGCTCCCACTGGGTTTCCATGGAAACACAACCCCTTTAACCCACCGCTGTCAATGTTATCTCCAAACCCACTAGTTGCAGTGTGTGTTGTTGCTCTGTATGGTTACTCACCATCTGGGTCACATAGTTTCTTTAGCGCACGGCACATGGGTGCCTTGACACGCAAGTTCCTCCCTTTGAAGCGCACAGTGGTGGCCCTGGACAAACAGAACAGTGATGAAATCTTATGTGTTAGCAGTAACGACATCAAGTTTACTGATACTTTTCCAGAAAAAAACACAGACTACAGTAAATTTTGCTGTCATTTATAGTCACGTTGAATTTCTCGTCACACTGCAGGCAAGGCTTGTGCTACTGCTGCTGCTCCACGCGCACTCACATTATTTTACAGACAAAATCTCAAGTATTCCTGCACTTAAGAAGTAACAGTAAACAGTAAAAACAGATATTCGCATTCCACCGCCATTAATGTATAGTTTCTGACGCCGTGGATGCCTTGTGGATGCTACACAGTGCTTAGGTACACCGAGTTAATAACTACATACTTGACGATCCCAAATTTGTGTGTTAAAATTCCAACAGGTTATATCTTTAATATGCATCGTTTGGATGTTACACCAACTTACCCCTGTTGAATGAGTTCGTTCAGCTTTGCCACATTCTTATCATCCATCACTATCAAGACAGAAAACACAAAGCCAAAGAGATGTTTAGAATAACATCGCTCAACAGCTCAACCTGTACACACGGGCAGCTGTCCCCCATGACTGTTAGGTATAAATGCAACTCTTAATCACCTCCCTTGTGTCCCCACTAGCAGCACTAAAAATTGCTCCCACACAAACAACTTTCTAATAAGATCAAATTCACACATTTCACTTACATCCACCAACTTTTTTGCGAAGCTCAGCGTAGCAGATGAGCCCATAGAGTTCTTGGGAGGATTTCTTCAGCACTCTGGAGTACACTAATTACAGAAACATGAAATAGGTTACGATGCCCCCATAACTAGTGACACAGCCGGCATGGACACGGTACCAGGGGAAATGGGTTGAACACAGAGTCACTGGACTAAAAAATAAGTGCGACTGGCTGAGAAACTGGCCATTATGCGAGTATTGTAACTTATGAAATACTCTTTTAAAATATTTGTGCAGCAAAGTTGACAGGGCTCGCAGTGAATGTTCCCATGTGAGTTAAGGCCACAGTTTGCTCCCAGGACAGCCCGTTCAACTTGATCAGAGACGCTGTTAGAAGGTAAACTCAATGTGATTAAAAATTCAAGTGACGGAAACGGCACAAACTTTCACTTAGGGGAGGGGAAGGGTTGTTAACAGTTTATGTGTCCTTTGTGTGTTTCTCACTCCTCAGACATAAACAGCTATAAACGGGCACATAAACAGGTTTAACAGAGCAGAGATTTACTTTCCCTCGTCTCCCAATGTCGGGTGGAGTGAGAATGTTATAAAATTGCATTGTGCAGACTGAACAGACCAGTGGAGAGGGGTTTCAAAGGAGGGAGTGCTCACCAGTAGCAAAGTCTATGTGTTTCGAGATCTTATGCCAGGTGCGGTAGTAGAAGTGGCGGACTTGCTCCTTGTTCTTCACCATGTTGGCTGGCTTTCCTCTCTTTTTGTACTTCATCGCAATGTTGTTCTGGATAGCTTCAAAATCTTTCCCATGCTGGCGTGACAGAGAGGAGATTAAGCTGTCAACACACTTCAACTTGGTGTTAGTGTTCTGTCCTAAGACACAGGACTACATTAATAAACACATGGTTAGTTCCACCATATACCTCATAGAGCCCCTCAAAGAAGCTGTTCTTGTCCTCTGCACTCCAAGACTCCCACTGTCGACGGGCCCTCTTCTGGTTACCAGCTTGCTCATCCTTCTCAGCGGACCCTTGGCCCTTGGAGGCCTTGGATACTCCCCCAGCAGTGCTGACAGACCCTGACTGTCCCACTGCCCCATGGGAGGAAGAGCCATTCTCTGCCCCTGTGGTACACAAAGACAGGGAGCCCACATATGCATCGGTCAAACATTCAGAGGAATAGTATTTGAACAACAGAGTGAAAACATAAGGAGACACATTCCTGGTTGTGGTCCTTCGTTTGCATAACATAGAAAAAAAAAGTCAAACTAAACTACGTGGTTGGGAAGTGTTTAAGTACGGCACAAGCACATACACAACCCACCCACTATCATTACCTGCAGTACTACCCCCTCTAGTTTAGCTCTGGTAAGCAGGTAGAAATCAGTTGCTGTAGCCAGGTCTATAAAACAGGATTCCACAACAACTCATGGTGGATTTCAATGTCCAAGTTAAGCACAGAGCAGAGATCAATTTCAGAAGGCATTAACACAACAGTGAGGCTGCTGTCATACTTGCAAATGTAGATTTTCAGCCAGAATGGGAGCGAATTTCCGAAAGAGAATACGTCTGTGACTAATAGGCTCTAACCTAGATGCTTCAAATAGACAAGAACCAATATAGCGTCACAACAAAATAAATAGGACTTCCTTCCAAATGGCCAGAGCTTGACCAATCTGAATATAATCTGACAACAAAATCTGCCTCAACCCTGTCCGAACAGGAATATTGAACAACATAAATGAGTGCTTCTATCCAATTACATTCATTTCATTTATAACAGCATTTAAATGAATAAAGTCCATTATTGTAAAGTTCAATGCAGTGAAGGGTAAATCCAGAGATACAAACACGTCAACGGCAGATTCTCGAATCAGACAAAGCCACATCAGTTTTCAAATATCCCGATGCTTCCTCACCCACCTCCATCTTTCTCTGCCTATCGGAGGACACGGCAACAAGGCACAGAAGAAACCTGAACACGTTGATGACGTGACTTTTACAACAATACTGGAAGATTATCTCCAATCGGTGAACAATTCATCAAAAGACACACATTTCTACTGTGTAGGTTACTAATCCTGACAACTGTAAGGGACCCCGATAGCTACACACTTCTTATCTTGATTTTAAGAATGCTTAAGTGCTCGAGTCACCTCTAGCTTTAATTCTTTGTTTTGACAATGTTACCATGCCACCGCGCCCATGACAGCCTCTATAATGTTAAGCTCATAGAGCTTCAAATCATTATATTAATCAAGCAGCAGCCAGTTTCACTACCAAACAAATTCAGCGTAATCGAGCTGTTATATTCATTTATGACATTAATGTTTGTCAAGAACATTAAATTTGCTATCTGGCAGCTAGGTTATTTTTATTCAGTCTCCATAGCGCAGCCAATTCTGAACATTAGAGGTTAAACAAAGAAATCTCACATTGTTCATAATGCAGTGCTGTGTGACTAAATGCACCACCACAGAGCAAAGCGTACACTCAGTGCACCTGAAGAAGCCAATGCAATCCAATACAGCAACCACGCAATAAATCCAGTCAGGGCAAAGATTATTATTTCATTTTAAGGTGGGCCTGTCAGTGAGACTGTATTTTGTGGCATTCGTGCATTGGATTAGATTATAGTGAAAGTTGTTTCACCCACCCCACACTCTCAGGTGTGTTAATTTGTGGTGGAAAAAATACATGAAAACGCTTTCAATATTTGCCAATATAATTCAACACCACCATCTAAAGTCTCACAAATGGCATCTGACACATGTCAACAAAAAGTAAACGCTGTGATTATATGGTTTACTGCAGCGCAGACAATAAAATGAATGGTGGCGTGGTGGGTGTAAGCAGATATATCGACCATTAATTAAGGATAAATTCAGA
>OMNV01029490.1:106185-116253 GCA_900303265.1 Brotula barbata
AATATATATTATATATATATATATATATATATATATATAAATATACACACACACACACACACACATATATGTGTCTATTTCTGCACACTTGCTGTCTATGCCTTGGCGATAGTAACATAACTGTCTGGTCTTGTGGTTTTAAATACTACAATTTCTCAGAAATTTACAACAAGCTTCTGAGAAATTGTGTGTGAAATTAGTGAAGTGTCATCTTCCTCTCCACTGATCAGTCAGGTTCCACACAGCCGTGGAACCCTCTCAGAGCACCAACCTTGCAGCCCACAGCAGACTACAACACGCTACTAAAACATTCTGCACAATGAACCCACCACCGATAAGAATACTACAAACACCGTGACAGCGCTCCAATCGAGAGCACAGCCCCACTTCTAATCCCACCTACGGGCTCTGTGTCCACAGCTGATCACCTACAGTACCTTTCGTTTTTGCCCCGCCATGTCCATTAATGGTTGAGCCGATAGAATCCTTCCGGATCCGCTTGCTCGGAGGTCTAACGCTGGATCGTAGAAAATGATGCTGGTCGTGAGACGGAGGTGCGGACTCGGAGGAGGTCGGGAGCTGTTGGTTCGAGCCTGGCCCGGTCCGGTTCAGAGGGGATGCGGGGAGAACCGGTGCTGAAGCGGGGCTGAGAGCCGAGGCTGATGGATTAAGAATTTCCACTCCGTCGTCTCCCTTTGTACTGAGCTCCTCGCTCGCTGGCTCTCCGCTCTCCTCCTCGTCGCAACCTTCGGGCTTTCTGGACGGATTCCTCCTCCCATCGACACCGTTCCCCTCTCTGGAGCCCGGCGTCATGCTGCACGGGCACAAAAGACAGAAATTGGTCAAATTAAGAGCCAAGCTGTGTGTGAAATTAACTTCTAAAGACGACGTTTCTCTCTCTCAACATGGCCGCCGCTGTTTGTTTCAAATCCCCTCTCCAGTCCCGACAAAACAACACCAAAAATATACATCTAACATCTTCTAACCATTAACACTCAACAACCAAAACAGTCTGCCAACAGACCCGTGTGCTTTACTCGCTGTCTTCTGCTCGTATCGGACAATATTTTGGGTAGAATTTCAACTAAATTCAAAAGCGAGCGCCTTTCGGTTAAGCGCCCTGCAGAAACAACAACGAGAAGCCCTCGATGAATTCGACCTCTAAATAAAGTGTTTATTTTGGACATAATTTTACCCATTTTCGTGCTCTTCTGTAACCGACGACGTCTTCTTTCTCTTCACCATGGGTCCGACCGGGTAGCTAAGCAATTACAGATCAAATGAAGCATAATAAAACCGAGAACGCTCTCCGCTTTCTGCCCTCTCCTTGCTCCTGCCTCGACTGAGCTGAACTCCCTGCGCAGTTCAACTGTTTTCTATCAGCAACATCATTACTCAATGCCTTTTTGCAACAAGAAATTAACCGGCAACTCCAATCAAAAATAGAAGATATTTGCTTCACCTAATGCAGAAGAATCTTCCGGAGGACATTACGGCTCAGCTCATTTCAAGTGACAGTTGTAGATAAAGTTTTATTAAGCTGTGTGCGAGTTGGACTTCGCTTGTCACTACGTCATCATCGCCTGTAGAAATTGTCTGCAAAACCATTTATTTGTGAGGACAAATCCTGAATTTTATGCCAAACGACAACAATCCTCGCAACCATCACCGACATCAACGTGCTCTTATATTCCCCCTAGGAAAAATAATCAAACATCAAAGAGCAAAGGAGGAACTCGTCTTATATGCTGTGTGTACACCTGGAAATTATTTATTGTAATTGAAAACAATGTTATAGTGTGTGTGCAGTGTGTGATCAAAAGTAAATACTTCTGAGTTTCCTGTAAATGTATAAATAGTTGAGAGCTGACAGTAACACAAATCTACGTAGAAAAAGATTTATCACACATGAAAGCACGAGTCTTTAAAATACGATGGGGTACTCTTATTTTGACACATACAGAAACTCACTGAATTTACCTCGCTTGTGTCAAGAAATTAGAAATGAATGCTGATGTTCAGATGAATGTCAACACAAGCAGAATTAATAACTACTGGCTAGTTATTAATTGTACACGCCAGACACTTATGAACGCTGGGCACATTGAGCTCTCTAGGTACACGTAGACGTAAAGACATCAAGTGTATGTGACTTAAATCTTATTGATGCTTGAATTCCCCTTTGTAATTGTGTGTAAGTGTGACATGAGATTAATCGAACATTACAAAAATACAGTAACTGTAAGGCAGTGTTATACACCCATAATGTAACGATTACAGTAGCCTAAGGACTCCAGTGGTCTAACACAGTTCCTTAAATATCACATTAGGACTGATATGGTAGTAGTCGGGCTGATTTCAAAAGATACTTATGGTTAAAGTTAATTTTGTTGTAATTAGTTCTATGACTTGCAAGCGAGAACCATCTTCATCCATACTGCGATAGCTAGCATGGCTGCTGTTGTTGGCTGTGGCTAACGTTGACGATATGGCAGGAAAAAACACTTATTCCAGAAACGCCTAACAACACAGAGGTTAATCTATGCAGGGGCTCGGTTTTTGGGTGCGATAAATGCGATAACAAAGTATATAAAATACCTTTAGCGGGACCACGGTGGTTATATTCCCAATCGAAAGATAGGCCAGCATAGCTGGCGGCAGCCCTCCAGCTTGTTACCAATGACAGTTCCTGCAAATCGATTCCCACGCGCTTTGACACGCCCCCTACAACTCGAAAACAAAAGCTGTGATTGGTTAGAATGACACGCGGACCGCCGTAAAACATGATTGACAGAAGATTCTGCCAATTGGCTTTTGGAAAGTGTTTTACACGCGACCAATTGTTTTTTCTTCCTGTTATACAATGAAACTTTCTCCGTGTTTTCATTGTGAGTTCAGTGCTTGGTCGAAACTTTACCACTGAAACGGGTTATAATTTTCTTTAACTATATTTCAACGCGATTTGCATTTCTCTAACAAGGATTTTGCCGCCCAGACATACAGGTCCCACCCACAGAATGAGTGACAGTTATAAGGTCAAATCAAATCAATAGGCATCTCTCATATGGTACGTTTGTATTCTTAACAGCGTACGCCCAAACTCGCTGGAGTAAGTGGACTCGACACGTGGTATTTAAATAGACTGTGTGACGCAGCGTGTTTTCTACAACGTGGGAAACAAAGACATGAATATGGCATGATGGTTCTACGCTTTATTTTAGCGGCAACTTTGTCTATTGTGTCAGTTGAAGCCCAAGCGCCCCGGTGTTCATACCAAGCGCAGCCAAAGTCATAAGATCAGCGAATTTAGCACACGGGTACGCTCAATTTTAGCCCTTGTCCCACTTTTGGCCACGTACAAGTGAAAGCTGATGATTTTTTTAAACGGTCTGCAAACTCATTGTCATTGATAATGGAAACAAAAGACAAACTGGGTGAATGAGAACGTGTTTTATTAAATTAGAAGCGTAAATTCGTATTTGTACGAGGGCGGGTGGCAAAATGTCTTACTTTGTCCGCCCGACCTTTCTTCTCCGCGGCGCGGGTGTATTAAACGAGTGCACCCTCGCGCTCGACAGACAAGCAGCGGACCAGTTATATTACGGCGAGGGCGGACTTTAAGTCAGGATTGCCCGGACGGAGTGGAGCTTAGTGATAAGCAGAGGGAGCTCGTCGGTCGTCTAGTTGGCAATCTGAAGAAGTTGTCTGGCTGTGGAATTTGTCGGTCCGAAACAAAAACACAATGACTTCGACAAACATGTTTCAAGGGTTGGATACTGGCTCGAAACCAAGTTCAAGGTAAATAAATCCGTTATAGTGGCGTGAATCGGCTAGATTTAAAGGCCAACATTGTGTCATCTAAAGTTTTTAGGCAGCCGCCCGGTCAGCAACACAATCAGTTCAAAAGCTGCCCAGTCACACTCTTTGTGTAATTTTAGAAAACAGAATTGTTCTGCTTTGACCGTATCTAACCTTACGCTTGTTAAATATTTGACTGCGGTGTGTTCAACTCGAGCTACGTTCTCTTGGACTGGTCCGTTTGTGAACTTAGCTTTGTTTTAGCCTCCAAGCTAACTGGACAGGCGTTGTCTGCTGCGGAAGTGTGAAAGCACTTGAGGCTCCTCTCTGCTCGTCAACAACGACACAGCGGCCGCGGTGATACATTTGAGGGCAGAGGCCGTTTTCTTAATAACATCCAGAACGCCACCATATGTCAGCTCCACTATCAACGAAACCTGGCGTGGGACTTGTAGCAACTCAAGGATCAACTGTAGATTTAAGTCCACAAAGTGTCACATAAGATAGCCCCAGGACGGCAGAGACCCCTCCTCTTAATATGACACAAAACCGCTTATTCGATTGCGTTTGCTTAACTTATCAGCTTGACGTGTAGCTAACATGTTCCCTCGTCCAACATAACCCAACGTGTTCTTACTTGTGTGAAACTCCCTTGTAAAGTCACGGATTTTTACACCATGTTTGCACACTGATGAGTGTGAAAATACCATGACATAAGCGTCATTACTTTGACATCTGGCAACCATTAGATAAGTGTTAACTTCACCAAACATACACCACACAATCGATTAATCATAATCCCGAAAGATCAATGTCCAATCCAAAATGTTGGCGTTTCAGACATTCCAAAATATTAACCCCTCTTTGTCAGAACAAATAGGTACACACTCATTGATCTGATTATTCAATATTCTGCAGGGTGCTGCGGCCTCCTGGAGGTGGTTCCAGTGATCTGTTTGGTGGCTATGAACAAGATGCTGCAGCATCAAGAAGGCCTAATAAAATGGCCTCTACGGTTTTTGCTCCACCAGAAGAGTCCCAGAGCATCTCCAAACGTTCCAACCCCCCAGGTCAGACCAGTCTCAGGACAAATAAATGCTAATTCCAGTGTAGATATTGGCTTATGTACCTTCGTTCTATCTGTTCTATTTTTTATTTGACCTTTCCCCACCTCGAGACTATTTTGTGTGTTGCTGTAGTCAGACAGATATAGATAGAGAGAACATTTTATTAATCCCAGAGGGAAATTTGCAGTATGCGGTGTTGTCAGTTTGCTGTTGCAAAGTGGTCTCAGCATCTCTCACTCTTTTGTGGAATCCCTCAAATGGACACTGAATTGATCCCACTTTTGTAAGTGTATTGTATATGACGCTCATATTTACTTATGCACAGGATATAATGTTGCAGTCCTGTCACACATAATCCAGAGTGAGCTCATTTCATATTGACCAGCAGTTTGTAACAGCAGAGGGCATTGTAAACTGCATCATAAACTCGCACAGCTATCACGTAGATAGTACAAGCGCAAACTCATTTTATCTATTTATTTTTGTATAGGTGGTAAGAGTAGTGGAATATTTGGAGGACCTGAGCCTCCTCAAGTAAAGAAACCCATACCTCCTGGGGGACCAACCAGCAACATATTCACTGCTTCGGACACTCCAACTGTCCAAAGCCCGAGCCGCAGCCACCCAAATAAGCCAAAGGTAAACCAAGCGTACCATATCACCGCTTCGTCACATAAATAATCAGGCCAGCCCACGGACTGTCCATAACACTCGACATACTCTGATTATTGAGTGTTCATCCCCAACGTAAAAATCTGATCATCCACACCCCTGAATTACTCGGTGTCACTCTTATTTATGCTGTGAGAAGACTGAAGAGCACAACAGTCACACATAATGTGGTTTAGCAAAAACACAGGGAAGGCTTATTAACATCCTGAAGTGTTGGTCATCCCTGCGAAAATCCAACAGCTCCTAAAACGTTTAGAAAAAATGCAGTGAATACGTGAAGGCCACGTGCTTCATCTGACACACCGGTTAGAGAGGTGTTGAATTGTTTATAGTAGTTTTTAAACAGAAACACACAGCATACTACAGTCTTCACTCCGTTTGTGCTCATATGGAAATATTTGCTTAAATAATATTTGCATTGTTTTAGTATTCACATCAGTCCTGTTTGGATTTCAGTTTCTAATGCCATTTGTTTTACATATACCTTGTACTTGCAGGATAATATATCTGTGGGGCCTGAGCCACCAGGTGAGTTGACACCTAAACAGAGAATGGAATGATGTAAATATTGTGTGGAAAGTACCTATTTTAGCCTGTTTATGAAGATTATTGGGGCAAGACTCTACTGCTCTTACAAACCTTACCTCATGAGACCAATTTGAGCCAATCGCCTTTATCTCGGAGTTCAATTTCATTCTGTTCATTATTGTAATCGAGCGCATAGCCATTTTGGTGGATGTGCAGTGAAATTTGTATTTTGTAGTTGAGCGAGAATTACTCTGTGTCAAAGTGTGATACTGTGAATATGTTGGGTCAGCAGCCTCCTTTCACGTCACGTAGAGTTGGAATGCCATTGATGTTCATGTTTAGTTGTTCTGGCCATTGTGTGAAGTGTATTTATCCTCTTGTAGCACCTGAGGTCAAGGTGATCCAACCGGTTGTGATTGAAGAGCCCATCGCTCCCACTGTCGTGCCAGCCAAAGAAGAGCCTGCTGTTGTCGTCTCACCCTGTCCAGAGCCAGAGCCCCCTTCCGCCTCTTCCCCCGCCTCCCCCCAACAGGATTCACTGAAGAACCATGAGCCTCATTTGGGACCCAGGCCTCGCTCTCACAACAAGGTCCTCAACCCCCCAGGAGGAAAGTCTAGTGTAGTATTCTACTGAGCACAATGCTTCTTCTCGAGTTTTTCTGTACACTCCTTCTTGTCTGCTCCCCTTACTAATCCTCTCTCATTCCAACACCACCTTAACTTAAAATGTACAACTGAACTCATCAGGAAGTTTCATTGACTCAAGATTCCTGGTCAGATATGTTGTTTTCACTTTCTTGCACTTTTGGTCCCATTTCTGTCTCCCTCTGTTCATTTCTTCATATACTGTACTTTGAAACTCTGAGTTATGCAATCACCAACCAATCGGTCAGCAGGCAATCTGTTATCTTATCGCTGGAACTCTGATTCCGTCTCAATGTTGTGGTTTCTGTTTTCACGGTTTCAACATTTTGGCATGTGAGAATGTTCTGTTTTGGTTCAAGGCACAATTTTTGTCATTTGGGAAAGATTTTACATCTGGAAAATTGAGACATAGGACGAAGACTACTTTGTACCACATTGAGCTTTAAACAGTCCTACATTCTTCTGACAGAGGGTGCATGTTTCATGTATTTGCAGGTTTTCAGCCAGAGGGGATGATCAAATATAGCCACCTATAGCAATTGTATAAGATGCTTTCACTGAGATCTATTGGCACCAACCTTTGACTGCTCTCAGATCCTCAATAGATTAATATCTAAAACCTATTATTGTTTTGGTGGTCATTACATAATACAAGTGTCAGACTACAGCCGATGAAAGCATTATGAGGAGCCTTGTGAGCATTTCTACCCTCTCGTCATGGTTCTCCCTTATGCTCATCTCTCTTCCATTTCAACCTGTTAGAAGATTAATAACCTGCTGTTATAGCACAAACTCCGTTCATGAAGAGAAGCCAAAAATGAACTCATCAAAGACATACAATTGCCTACTTCCAAACCTTCCTAGTCCCTCAAAGAAATTCCATTTTGATTTTTGTGTCACAGATGCTAATGTGAATGTATTGTGCAGGTACTATTCTGCTTTGTCATCATTGCTCGCTTATCTGAGAACATGCCTTTTTGCTTGGGGTAGGCCTCTGTTTATGTTTTAAATTAAAACGGCTGAACACAAGTAAACTCTGGACAAGCGTGGCCTATCTGAGTCCAGGTGGGCTCCTCAACAATCACTTTTCACCCACTTCATGACTGCACATTGATGGTATTCTGGTACCAGCCTGTCCTCTGTATGTTGGTGTGCCTGGCAGGCAGTGAGCATAGCAGAGGAAAATGAAAACCTGTGTATTGCAATAAAAAAAAAAGATGTTTTGCATTTGCCGTGTGTGTCATTTAATTACGATATACAGTGCTGTGCGAAAGTCTTGGTCCCCCCTATCAAACCTGGTGTTTGGTGTTCTTTTTCCCAGCAGTCATTCTGACAGTAAATAGTGATGAAAGTAGGACAAATCCAGATGTTATCAATGACATTAATTAGGGCTCCATTCCATTTAGGTTGAAGAGAGCCTGCTTCCAAGGGAGGTCCCACTAAATCCTGGACCCCTTACCCTGTAGAGGCTGTTCTTTTCTGTTTTTTAATACCGCAGACACATTTCCTGTATTTTCTGTTTGTATTCTATTAAAAGATATAGATAGCATTGATAAAACAACAAATCTAATGGTGGCCTAAGACCTTTGCACTGAACTGTACATTTGCAATCCAATGGTCTGACCAGTTCTACTTGTTCTCTAACAAAATGGCCCTACTCCACCTGAGAGGATATCCTAGCTTTTGGAAAGATTTCCACTGTACTTTGGAGTACGGGTGCTTAGGATTGTGTGTACATAAACTCAGTTTGCTGCTGTTTGGTTTGGAAAGGATACTGGTGACACTGGGAGGGGCAGCTGAATTCCAGCAGGACTTTTCAACTGTGACATCAGCACAGGAAGACGTAGTCTGAAAATGATAGCATTGTTTGCAGCATTCACTGAACATGGGACCAGGGGTCAATTATTTCCCATTAAGAACAGCAGAGGTTTGCAAAACAAGACCCTGTCGGTCACACCGAGAGGCTTAAATAAATCTTTTTTTCCGAAAATATTTTATCTCAGTTTTATGAAAATTCAGATATACTTTACGTTTAGCATCACCCCAAATACTGAACAAATTAAGATGTAGTGAAAATAAAACTAAAAAAAATGAAATGGTGATTGAGCTGACTTCAAAGATAAAAGTTCAGTTGATGCTGTTCATGATTGAGTGTACCACAACAAAAATGCACAGTAATTAATAATTTCTCATCATCATAGTCCCTTTTAATATTGCCCACTGTGTGTTTCATTAGAATTTAAAATAATTTTAATTTAGAATTTGGATTATATTTCATTTAGAATTTAGATTAGATTTAATTTAGAATTTAGATTAGATATAATTTAGAATTCAGATTAGATTTAATTTAGAATTTAGAATTAAAAATAAATAAAATAAATAAATTGGCCCGTGATGGTTACCTCAGAGCATAACAGATTAAAAACATATTGGAACTGCACAGTGCATATGGAGAAAACAGTGGTAAGGACAGATTAGTGTCAATGGTGAGGGTTTGACTAATAAATGCCATTATTTTCCTTGTTTTACAGAGTAAACAGAATCTATACCTTTTTAGTCTGATTTTTTCCGTTTTGTTTCTACATACATATATGACATTATACCCGCTAAAACTAACTCTAACGAGCCAGATTAAACTGAGTGGACAAGGTGGATTAGAGTTTACCTTTGATTTGCCGTTTAGGATATTTAGTTTTATTATTGTGAAACTTATACCTTCTTTTCAGTGCATGGGTCCTGTAACAGCGAGTCACCGGCAGAGGGCGCTAATGCAACATTTTGAGTGAGGAGAAGCTCGGATGATTCGCTCCTATCGGCATTGTAAAGAACTTGAAATAAATCCTGTTGAGCAGCTCATTTTCCTCGTTCACTTCTCCTGAATCTAATTTTTGCTTTTCGTATCAAAAACACGTGCTCAAAGTAGTCTCAGGGATTCAATATTTGTAAACATTTATCATGCGTGTTTTCTGTATTTGCCACTCGCGCTTGTCCGCCCGCTTTATTTTGAAAGCCACATCCTGTAACTTCCTGTACCACTCCTATGTTTTTCTGCTGACCTGACTGTTTCCCTCGATGCAGACGGCGTGACGTCACTCAGCGAGTGTCAGCTGGCTCCTCCATCGCAAGGAGAGCCTCTCCCATTGGGAGACATCACCATCACCCGGGCCTGGAGCAGCATCGACGGCCCGCTGGAAGGGAGGGAAGGTGGGAAAGAAATGGAAGAAACGCCGTCTTAGGTTCTCAGGAGCGTCCGTTTATTTATTCTCCTATTTATTCGTGTATTTATTCACCCGGCCAGTAATGGCTGGGGTCCATGGCTGCGGCTGCTGCTGAGAGGCAGGTGCAATATTATCGACGC
>OMNV01029491.1:0-37503 GCA_900303265.1 Brotula barbata
CCTCAGATTATGGTTTCACTCTATGTCTTGATAAGGGTGTGATAAGTGTCATGAGTCATGCATGTACGTCTTTGGAGCTGCCCAGCATAACTGTCAGTAGGATTATTTAGCTGCAGACTGATCAAGCGCAACTGACTACTACTGATCAATCCTTCTCTCGTTCGGACATGTAAAATAATAAGTCTTCAATCTAATCTTTTTGACTGAATGCATCGCTGCCATCTCCAAGCACATACATGATGTACTGTATAAACTTCTGAGTATTTATCAGCTCCTATGAGTCTGTTTGTACTTTAGTGTCAGTGTGTCACCATATCTTTTGCAATTGTCATAGTAAAACTCCTTGTCTCAATGTTTGTGTGTTGCAGACCTCTCCATATAGCAGTGGTAAAGGGGGAGTTGGCCGTGGTCCACACACTGATCTACCTCCTGCGTGAAGCTCGCAGAAGTCTCGATATTTACAACAACCTCCGTCAGGTGAAGCAAACTCAAGGACGAGCACCACCACAGGGCTGCTGCCATACTTCAATACCCACATATAAATGCTTGCGCAAGTGCACAAACAGCTGCAGACATCACATTTGCAAGTACAGAAATTGTTCAAGTTATTAAATTGTCCCAATGTTGGCTTCCACGTCTCAAGAACGTCAAGTCAGGCACAGATTTTGTGTTGTACTTTTACAGGGGCTGATTGGTAAGTTCCAGGTAATTGTTGCAGCTGTTTATTTTCATAATAATAATACCACACATTTCTTGGCTGTCCAAAGTCCTGAGTAGACTTTGCATCAGCTGAGTACCCAAGGTTCAACTTCATACAGATGCTGATGTACAGAAAACCCCAATAAATAAATCCGAATCCGAATCCGAATCAGGTTTACAGGGCAAGTATGCTCACACACAGATGGAATTTGACTTATCTACACGATATAGATACAAAAGAAAAGGCACACAGAGATACACATTCAAAAATATGTACTTTATTTACACTGTATGAAAGCTTAACGGTTGTATATACACAATTATTATTGCAGTCATTACCTCCACAAAAACTTTACAACCCTTACTCATTTCCCCATGTGGGAGGTTCAAAACATATCAAACCAACATGTTCATACTGTGTTTGAAAGAGAGTAGAGAAGATAGACATAGGATAGATATGTGATGGGAGATGTCTGTCTTGAGAACAAAGTCACGTGTAACATGTCCCGCTGACCTCACCTCACCCTAACAGTTAAATGGGAAAGAATGAAAGAGGAAGTGCCTTGGTTTCCTCCTCGCCTTGCCACACGTTCTCTTACAGTCAGTGTCAGGTAAACCTGGTCTTCCTGGTTGGATTACCTGAAGGCCAAAGCGACAAACTTGCCGAGAAAGGACAATGTGCGTTTATATATTATTGTATCTGGCAGTTAAAATGAATCGCTCATGTTGCAATTCCTCTTCTGTCCATTTTCTTCTCCTTACTATACCACCCGTATGTGGTTGATCAGTTTTCTTCTTGTGAAATGGCACACTGTTTTGATCTCAATGAAAAACACAGAGACAGGTTGGAAAATTACATAAATTGCTAAATGCTGTGCAGCCGTAAACAAAGTGTCCTCGTGCTTCTCTGTAGTCATGCAAGGATTGTGGGTGCTACCTTCCAAGGACCTGTCCCATGTTTGAGTGGTTTTCTTATAATCACTGTATATATGTTATATATAATGTATATGCCTTTTTTGCGCTTTTTGTTGGTTTACCTGCACTTCAGAAGTGCCCCAGTTTCACAGATTACATTAATTTTTTAATGAATGTTTAATGAGTTTTCTGTCTCCTGTAAATTGAAATACTACGTCAAATGAGTTGGTGTGCAGAGTTTTACCTCCCTGGGATTCGCGTCGAATGGACCCATTAAACTTTGAATTAGGCACCAGTCTATCAAGCAGAGAGGTCGCTGTGCCATTCAGTTGTAACTTTCTAGGGGATTAGTTCCAGTGTACTTTACTGGAATGTGTTAGACGACTCATCTTTGGGTGGAATCCAGGATTGTCCTAACCAATGGCCTCAAGCCAACACATCCACATTGATTTCCACTC
Organism: Brotula barbata; assembly: GCA_900303265.1. Lineage (NCBI taxonomy): Eukaryota > Metazoa > Chordata > Actinopteri > Ophidiiformes > Ophidiidae > Brotula > Brotula barbata. The sequence goes on from OMNV01029491.1 coordinate 2,073, forward strand.
TTTTCTCTTCTGCATTGTGGCCTGCCAGCATTTCTCTCTTTCACCCTTCACTAGAGAAAGCACCAGAGCTGTGCATAGTTCTGTGCATAGGGCTGGGGTTTCACAACAGGCGGGACACCACATGCTCGCTTACCAGAAATAACGCTGGTGCTATCATTGGTTGTTGTCTTTCCTTATCGCTGAGGCTTGGCTGTGTATGTTTTGTAATATCCTGTGTGTACCATGTGTGTGAAAATGCATGCACGCGATACACATACACACTCACACACTCATAAACACACCGTCTCTCACATAATCACCGTAGCACAGGTACTTCCAAAAAGGGAGAGCTTACACAAAACGTGTCGGTCATTTGCACACCAGATTGTGTGGATTTGACTGGATTGCATCAATCCAGTTCACATCGCTTTACTCAGAAGCAAAGAACACATGGTTATTGTTGGCAAACTTCCCAATGACAAAGAGAAAAACACGGCTTTTCCTCGTATTGATGACGAATCCTATTTCAGTGGTTTTGCGTATGGACGAGAGTGTTACTCTCAGTACTGCATGTGAACAATACTTTAAATGTCAGTGTTTGATTTGACTTCCACTCCCTCTACTATGATGGTGGAGACAGCTGTTTGATACTCCCACTGTCCATGCTATCACTGTGGCTAAACAGACACACACACAATATGAGAGTACCTTCAGCTGCTCTCACTCTGCTGACGGCAAGTGCTTGAATCAGGCAGTAAACCGCAGTGTTTTTGGGGCCACCTATGTGAAAAATAGGACCAATTTTCATGTTCACTAGATAAAATGTCATGGTAATGTCACACTGCAGGATGTAAATGATCACTCTGCAGGCAAACGCGTTGCAGCCTTTAACAGTTTGCCGAGCTGTTTTTGAGATTAATGACTTAAACATTGTTCATGATGTTGTAATTTTGCATTATTTAAAGCCATCATCCCTTCCTGGAATGATGCCTTGTTTAGCCGGTAAGGTTTGCGAGTATCTGTGATCGCTCCAGAGCTGTGTCATCAAGTCTCTGACCGGTCACCGCACAGGTGAAATGGACAAGCTGAAGAAAATCTGTCAGCTGGCCTGAGAACACCGAGGAATCCCCCAGGAAAGACCATGGGAAGTTGCTGGGTTAAGGGATGTCTGAGCTGCTCTGTTGACCCTGTTCCCACCGTGACCCTAACCAAGATTAAGTGGGTCAAATAATGGAAGGATGAATCAAGCCATCATTATTCTTTATGAAAGCTATTTCTTCAAGTCATTATGCTGTTATACCCTTTACTTAAATGGTAACTTTATTCTGGCATGCCTCATTTTGCAGCTTTCTTAAGTTTTGTTTTGTTTTTTTGTGCACGCTGACTGCATGCTGTTTTCTGTGTGTGTGTGTGTGTGTGTGCCTGCGTGCACGTAGGTATGCGTGTGTGTGCATGCGAGTTCCGAGAAGTCACATGATCACCACCGCTCTGGGCTGTTTCACAACATGAACCTGCTGAGGTTCATAGGGTAGTTCACAGGGACTTTCCCTTTCTCTCTCTCTCTGTCTCTCTCTCTCTCTCTCAACTCCTGTTTTGCTTGTCTTTACCATATTTTCTGACCTTTTTTTGTATCTCTAAATTTTACTCTGTGCTATTTTCGAGAATTCAGAGTTTCTAATTGTAACCGTTGAACTGAGTGATGCTATCATGTTGTGCTGACGTTGTGTTGTTTATTTGGACTGCATAACTGCCTCTATTCTTTGTTCTCTTGCTGTGCTGCCTTCCACCCATCTTTGTGTTTAGCACAGTGTACAGCCCAGGGCTGTTCTTCATGCCCAGAAACCTCCTCATTCCTCTCATCTTTTCTCCTCCTTCATGTCGATCCACTTATTTTGCAGGAATGCAAGTGTGTGAGGACAGACTCAGGGGAGAAAGAAGGGATTTTCCCTCTCTTATCCCGTCTTTCCCCTGGACTCCCCTCTGACGCTTCCGCCTGTTCCTCATTCCTACCTCTCTTTACCCTGCCTCCCTCACTCCCGTCCCAACTCTCCTCTTATCTTTGCTTGATTTTAGTTTAAGCCACTCTCAAATGCATTACAAGAAGGCAGAGTTGAACCCTGTTAACTCTATGAAGTCCATTTAGAAAGCCACAGGAGCCCTCAGGAGACTTTTGTGAGCACTGTGTGGGCTAGAATTTGCAATGTTACTGCATACCACCATGTTTAAATACATTTAAATACATACATTTTAAAAATGTGTGTGTGTGTGTGCGTGCGTGCGTGCGTGCGTGCGTGTGTGTGTGTGTGTGTGTGTGTGTGAGTCACAGAATTCAGGGAAACTGGCATGGAGGGAGGACCATTGGCATTGACACAATGAAGGAATTCCACAAAGGCTGTCTTCAACAATAACATTACTTTTTTTAACGCTACTTACTGGAACAAACCATCACCACACACAGAGGCACGCACAGCAGGTTGGCTTCGGGTAATGCTGCAAAAGTGAAACTTGGCAAAATATGTGTTCCTGATTGCTGTGTTGATTGTGCAACATTGATGCAGCTAAAAATTCCAGGTTAAGGGACTTCCCTTTACGACTAAGTTGTTTTGTAAAACCAAACGATCATGTTTCTTAATCTAAATGTACTACCAGTTGCCAGAGTTGGAATAGTTAACAGGAAATGTAATTTAATCTTGCTGATCTCGTTCTTAGGAATATCCTAGATTGCTCAAGGGACGTTTTTCTGACCACCACCTGGAGAGCAGGAAAATTTCTTTCTGGCATGGCACAACTGTTTGTCTTTCAGAACGGGTTCATCCTCATTTTACATCATTCACTCTTGTGTGGTTACATAGGGTCATGTAAGGTTAAGTTTGCTCTGTATGTTTTATATGTTTGTGTATGGTAGTCAGGCATTTGTATCTTGTGATTTTCGTGACACATGTTTACAATATTGAAACCATGGCTTCCTGGCTATTTTGTAGGCTCTAGCCAGGCCTTATTGTTTTATTGTATCACTTGACTTTGACCTGTAGAACATGTTGCGATAAAATGACGTTTACCAGAAACAACACAATTTCTTCCTTCAGCCTCACATAGAAAAAAATCTATTTTCCATTTATTTTTATTACGTTTATACCATTTCCCACCAGACTAACCCTTTGATGGTAATCCAGATCCGGGATTTCCATCATTAAATCAGCATGTATTAGTCAGAGCTAAGAAACTAAAATACAGTAGACACTTGTTTTGTAAGAATGTCATGTACAGAGTCATATCAATTTATTGCACATTTTTACGACCAATACCTTTGGATTGAAGAGAAAGTTGGAGCATAATGTAGAGATGTTACGCTCTCACAACACTGCTTGGGGTGTGCTGTGGTGTGACCGTTTCTCTTGAGAAACGGCGTGCTATGACTATTAAATGAATACATTGATTTTTCTAAATTCCTTACTACCCTCTTCCCCCTCAGACTCCTCTTCATCTGGCAGTGATAACCCAGCAGGCAGATATGGCAGAGGCTTTGCTGAGAGCAGGAGCCGATCCCACAGCTTCGGACCGTCATGGCCAAACAGTGGTCCACCTCTGCTGCGAATATAACCAGCGTCACTTTCTGTCCGTACTGTTTTCCCTGTCCTCATCCTCCTCACTCCTAGAGATCAGAAACTATGAGGGTAGGTTAGCATGTATATAAGAAGATTCACAGCAAATAATGTTCAATTTTTTTTTAAATTGGTAAATTAAGATATAATAAACCCAGACATCGTTACAACAGCTAACTTTTGAGAATAATGAATCATATTGATAAACATATGATAATACACACCATTTACTGTATGTGTTTATGTGTACATGCAAATGTTTACTGTTGCACTCTGTCCCTCATAGGCTTCAGCCCTCTACATCTGGCAGTGCAATGTGGCTATAGGGATTTGGCCAAAATTCTGCTGGATGCCGGAGCTGACATCAATGCTATGGTCAGTTCCAGTACTGCGTTTACTGTACTCAGCAATAGCTAAGTTTCACAAGATCACACATTTGGTATTTATGGTCTCTAAATGTCTGCAAATAATTTTTTCCACTGTGCTTTTTCTGATTAGGATGTCAAAAGTGGCCAGAGTCCTCTTATGCACGCGGTGGAGAGCAATAACTCAGACATGGTGCAGTTCCTCATTGAGGTAATGGGGGGGGTGTGGCCAGGAAGGAGATTGGGGAGGGTGGGGGTTTTGACTGAGTTGTATTTCATAAGTTTATTTTTCTTTGTAACATTGCACCGTGCTTTGGATAAAAGTGCTATAGAAATGCAGTCCATTTACCGTTTAAATTACTGATGATAAGTTTTCCAAAGAAATAAACCAACATCGTTTGTGTATTATTGTCAGAGCTTGCGAATATGTTGATGCCACCTCCATTCTTTCTTCTCCTCATTTTCCACTCTTCATCTCTCCTATGATCCATTGCCCCATTGTCTTTTGTCCTGTTTACTATGGGCGACAGCTTGCACTGCCTTCATTGTGACTCATATCTGTGTCACAGAATGGCTGTGATGTCAACAGCCAGTCATACAGTGGGAACACAGCTCTGCACAGTGCGTGTGGCCGAGGGCAGGTGGACACGGTGCGGCTTCTCCTGAAGAGTGCAGCTGACAGCAGCCTCAAGAACTACCACAATGATACACCTGTGATGGTGGCAAAAAATAAAAAAGTGAGTGGCAGAAATAGAGCAAGAATTGAATTGCATGGCAAACATACCTTACTGAAATTTCATGCTTGCTTTATTGTTTATTTGTTTTGTTTTTCTTGATATTTGTGTCATAGTGACAGGAAAACCCAAATCCTTGTAATTGTCTGTTTTTCAATGGTTTCTTTTAATGTTCTTGTGGCAAATCCCACTCATTTGATCAAAACAAATACAGGCAAATCTACCTGCTGCAGCTCCTTTTGGGATACTTGGAAGAAATGTTCAAGTTCAAGGAATTTAAAGCAAAGGGGATCTCCTTCCATCTAGAGGCCAGACTTAATTGGTGCGACTTATTATCCACAGATCATAGGATTTGTGTTTGGATTTTGGAATATGGAATTGATTTAGTGGATCACAGCAAAACTCGCACTTTAGCTAATAAGAATATGAGATTGTAACAGATTGTAATCTTTTTCAGATAGCAGATGTGTTACGAGGGAGGGACTCCAAGCAGATTAGAGTTCAAGATCAACACTGTGTGTCAGTCTCGCCACACAGAAGCATCGTAGTAGTAAATGGTGAGTATGCATAGTCACATCCATCGGCTCACATAAAGGTTATAAATCATCAATACTTAATTTGTACTCTCTTCCTCTCCTTTAGGATCCCCATCACTTAACCAGGGTCTAGGACGTTCACCTTCATCCACACCGCACACCCCTCACCATAGTGCCTCCCAGAGTCCAAAAACACCATCGACGGTTCCATTCTATTAGATCAAAGTTAATGTTCAGCATGATTTACTCCTACCTCCACATGGCCAAACAAAGGGGCCTACTTTGGCTATGACAGATTCCTCTCCAAAGAGCCCAAGAACACCATTGTCATCCAGCTGCTGTTAGATAGAATGACTGCCTGCTGGCCTGCCAACTGCTGCAGTGATCACATGGAGTTCTCTACTGGAATCTACACAGATATCGGTCACTTCTGCTCTGGATCTGTTCTTTACTGACCAGTGGCAGCTGATTACAACTGTGTGTGTGGTCCTACATTGGCCCAGATGTAGAAGGAGCATGCCTACTTCAGACTCAGGACAGGACTACGGGAACATTCTGGACCGTGAAAAAATAATAATGTATGAATAATCCTGGATTAGGTTTACTGTCTGGGTAAGAAACAACAGTTAAATGCCATGGCTTGTGACCAAGATGAACATTGAGGACTGTTTTCGGGATTTTTTGGACTCAGCCATGGATAATGTTTATGTACTTAAATTTAATGAACTTAAAAACATCAGCCTCCTATAATTGCCAAAAGACTTTTTAAAAGCTGAAAACCTAACTGACTTGCACAATCAAATGTTTTATTTCTGCCATGTTACTGTTTATTTACAGCTGTGAAATGTCGTATGGAGTGTTTGTGTACACAGTGAAGGCCAGATTGTTAAAGTATTAAATGTTTTACAAAAAAAAAAAATGTAGGTTTGTAAAGCGTACTCAGCAACAACTGATGTAATTTTGAAAGGAGGTCTGTGATTGGTCAATTCACGCTCCTCCGGCCCAAAAACGAGTGCGCGGCCATGTTGAATTGTCAATATTCCGAAAGAAGAGACAAAGACCTACAACTCGGTGGATTTCTCAAAATAGCGAGTCTGAACTGGACTCAATTAACTAGCTGTGATAATATACAAGTAACGTCAATGGGTGAAGACTTTGGATACAAGCAACAAGGTGAACATAGCGCCTTTTCTCTAACTACAAAGTGAATTCTGACCTGGAGCACATTAGTATGAATATACACGGGCAAAGCTAACAGTTAGCATGCTAACTTAGTCTCTCGTTCAGACTCAACTGACTGCGTTTTGAAGAAACACGGATGTGTTTTGTGCTCAGTTTTTGATATAAACATTCTTAACGCACATACATATGATAACGGCAGCTGGTTAGCAGTACAGTCCGCGGCACGTTTATGCAAAATTAAATTTTGAATGGTACCTCCAGGTGTGCTAACTTATGTCAAGCTAACCCATCTAACGATATGAGAGACAAAAGAGAACGCGTTTGCGGTCAGCTCTCAGGAAAACTACTACGAAACTTAGGCTGGTTTAGGCAGGGAATTCCGTGTAGCTAGCGTCTCTGATTAGCATAGCTGTTACAGCGTTAGCCGTAAACTCGAACCGAACGGCGGCATGTTTACTACGACGCGTCACAGCTTAGGTTTGTTGTTGATGACAAATCCCCGAAGGAAAAACTTTAACCGACTCTGTTATTTCTCGATAAAACTGGCTAACGACACATGTTAAAAGTTGGTTCTTTTGGGAAGAATATCTTCTCGGTATAGCCATTGTAGTTAACAAAAGCTACGTGACAAGTTGGCATTTTCTTTATGATTTGTGAGTACTACTATATAGTACTCGAAAACATCCAATCAATTCATTGAATATATAGAATGAGGTGTCTAACGTATTCAGCCACCTAGAATCATTCACAACTTCAAGCTAAGAACAAAAATACAATAATTACAATAGTGCTTTCCCCGCCGTGGCGCAAAACGTGCGCACTTTTCCTTGTGAATGGCATTGATCTCTGGTTACCAGATGTGCACCGTTCTAATATTTCTAGCGTGTACATCAAATGTTTTAAAATAAATATTTATCATGTATTGTTTGACAGGTAACTGGACTTTGCATTGAAAGCAGATTCCCGAAGCACTTGGAGACTGCAGTCTCAACTCTTGTTACAGAAGATTGGGAACACGGAACAACTACAATAGAAATTTAAATCTAAGTTTTTGAGTATAGCAAAAACCTTTTGTGATGTTTGATAATATAATCTGTGACCTGAGCCAAGGAGTATTTTGATACTAGCGGAATTGAATGTAAAAATAAATAGCACTTGGACTGAAAGACTAAAATACTTGAAGAAAAAGCAGAATAAATAGTAAAGCAAAGATAAGACTACTCAGACACAAATATTTTGAAAGAAAACAAGAGAAGTTTGTATTGGACAGATTATTTATTCATATGAACCTTAATTTCTCCCTTTTAGGAGAGTTGCCTTGTATATAGACACAAAAGCAATTAATAAGTTGACCTCTTCTTTTCAAGAGGTGTAACCGCAGTGTTTTGAACTGGCATCATTTAAGAGAAGATTGGAGTTGGACATTTTTATTTTTCAGGTTTTAGACTTTTTTTTTTTTTTTTTTTACACAAGTGGCATTAAGTACAAAGCAGAGGATAAAAATAAAATAAAGGAAAGTTATACTCCTGTAAACACAGTCAGAAAGTTTGCGTTAAACACTCAGTTAAGCTTTTGAAGCCATGGCCACACCACAGACAGCAAACCCAGCATCCATGCTTGGGTTGAACAATGCAGCAAACGGGCAGCTCAATGGACCACCGAAGTTAGCTGCACAGCAGGCCCCAGCACAGCAGCCCAGTGTCCCCCAGAAAAGGAGCACCACTATCCAGAGCAGCGGGGGCATCAAGTAAGAAAATGTCACTAAACTTCCTCCAATCCTCCACTACATAAAATACAAATCACTATTGCATTACAATTACTGCATAAAATAAATATCACTATATTGAATTGCATAATGCAAGTACTGTAAATATGAATAACTTTAGAGGGCTTCCAGTAGAATCTGTGTAGGACTGAGGGCTGACCAGTGTTTTATTAAGTATTTTATGGTATGTGGGTATTGATTCATGTGAAGGCATACATTTTTGGTATATCTTTGCCTAAAAGTATTTTGTCATTACACAGTTCTATTTGCAAAAAAAGCAAATGTATGACATAATATGCGAAAGCCAAATGAACGAGATGGAGTCTAAGGCAAGTGCCAGTGCTGAAACCCAAAAGGTAGATTTAGTTCCTCACTGGCATGCAGATGGTCTAATCCACACACTGCATAGAAAAATATACTTTGCAGGATTTGAAAATGAGATATTGTAGCACACATGCAACTTGTTTGTGCTCTTGAAAACCAGTTGCTATGTGAGTAAGTATGGCAAACGCATGAAAATGCCCTGTGCAAAAACTTGTCTCTGGGTACCTTGCCTGCAGCCGCAATCAGCAAACCTTTCTGCGATAGAAAAACAAGATGAAACAGTAGACAGAAATGCCTTACCATTGCATGTGTCGTGGTTGTATTGGAAAACAAAACATAAATATTGTCATGCTGTCTGTCTTGTGAAAACTATTGTAATATGATATTTTTGACATATTATCCCAGCTCTAACCAGAGTCTATGTAGTCAAATACAGACGTTCCTTGCCATTCCCAGGTTTTGTATTGCTGGCTTCGATTATTTGCACTCACTCATGAATAATTTAATGGGAATATTTTTTGGGAGTTACGCACTGTACCACGAAAAAAAATGCATCATAGAAATATGTTGATTCTAAACAAAACAACAAAATTGTAGGGATTGATAAATGCATATGCAAGTGTTGCTCTCACGGTGATCACTTTGTTTCCCATTCAGCCATCTTTTTGAGCATTGCACATCTGCTATATTTACTGTAGAGTGATAAACTGTAAATAGCCTTACCATTCGACCAAAGCACAGAGCAGCATAAGAAAGTGATGACCCTACAAAAAAGGCAGAATTGTTGGCTGTACTACAGAGACTTAATTTGGCTGTTTCTGTTATACCGTCATTACGGTATTAACAAGTCAACCATAACATGTCAAGAAAGAAAATCTGTGATGTAGTCTCTGTAGCTGTTCTGGTGCGAAGCCTCTGCATGTTCTGTGAGCTCCTGATACCTCTAGTGTAGATACTGCTACATTTATGTGGGTGGAGGAATACTATAAGAGGCAATTAATGTAAATTTCCTCTTCATAAGAGACTGGCATTCATAGTAATGTATTGTCCTTGAACACTATTGGTTCTTTGGACCTGATAATGTTAACTCTTACGAACAGGTTTGGTGATGACTGGAAGAAGTGCCTGGAGCTTCCCCCAAAAGACAACAGAGTGAAAACTTCGGTAAGGTCATTACAAATAGCCGGCATTAGTATTCGATTTACTGGAGGAAGATTAAATACTCTCTGTCTTTTAGGATGTAACATCAACCAAGGGAAATGAGTTTGAGGACTACTGCCTGAAGCGGGAACTGCTGATGGGAATTTTTGAAATGGGTTGGGAGAAACCCTCACCTATCCAGGTAAAGAATTCTGTCAGAGCTCCGGGGGTTGTTCTCCATAAGTGGATTAACAGGTGGGGATTTAATTGTTAATGATTTGATGCAATCGTGAGTTTGCCTGCTCTCAGAAGGTGAAAGCCACCTGTTGTTGAATCTGTTGTCACAGCAACATGTCAGTGAAGTCAAACATGAATACAGGTTTGTTTCACATAAACCAGATAAGATCTCAAGTTTATATGCATCCAAGATGAGTTTAATCAAGGGTAACTGGACTTGATAGAAAATATTTAAAGAAGTTTCGCCTCTCATCCAAACGGCTTCCTCATTTCTAACTAACGGTGGGGAAAGTTTAACCTTTGTAGGACCTTTGTCTAGGTCATAAAAAGTATTTGACTCGTTACCACTCCTAATAACAGTCGTTGAGTCGCTTTAGTGATCTTAGGCCAAATGGAATTGACTCACAGAGCTGCCACATGAGGTCATGCCTGAGCCACTTGTTGTTGTTGAACTGAAGAAGCCCCTTGGATGAGAAGTGAAATGTTTTCAAGTGTCTTCTATCAAGTCCAATTCCATTCAATTTAACCCTTCTTAAAAGACCATGACCTGGATGACTGAGAACTGTCACAAACACCACCACACTCAAGACTTTGTCCACTTAGACGGTGAATAAATCTCCCGAGCTGTGCTGTCACTGCTTTTTGCCATGTTTTTGTAAAAGTTGCTCTTTTAATTCTGTTGGTATTGTTGCAGTTCTTGCTTTATCCCTATTTCTGGATCCTAAAAGGGTCTGGTGTAGGTTGTGTGTAATACGTGGGAGACTTGCTGAATGCTGGTTTTCAGATGGGCTAATATGGTTCTGTGAAACCTACCTATTGTCTTGATTGAGTTTTTCTACTGCCAAAAGGAGGAAAGCATCCCCATTGCCTTGGCAGGAAGAGATATTCTGGCCAGGGCCAAAAATGGCACGGGGAAAAGTGGAGCCTACCTCATCCCTCTCCTGGAGAGGATAGACCCGAAGAAAGATCACATTCAGGGTAAGAGCAGATTCTAGTGTCTTCTCCATTGGTTTTATTTCAGGAACAGATGCACTGTGGCAATTGCGCTAACTCTGGATAGTATTTTGATTAAATGTATAAATAGTGCTAGACAAACATAAATTGCTACAGGAATACATTGTAATATTTCTGAAAGGCAAAAGTGCTAAAGATGAAAGACTTGTATATCATATTGCCCCGATATAATTATGTAAGATTTATGTAAGTTATAATTGACGACGAGTCTGTTTTCCGATGTATTTTACAATTTGATGTTAGTGAACTGTTTTTTGAATTTGATGTATGTGAACATCTCTCTATCAAACCACCACCATGCATTTCATCAACCCTTGCATTTCATCAGTCCTTCACATTTTTGTCTCTCAAATCCAGCCATAGTAATGGTGCCAACAAGAGAATTGGCCCTGCAGATGAGCCAGATCAGCATTCAACTCAGCAAGCATCTGGGAGGAATTAAGATCATGGCTACCACTGGTGGCACCAATTTGAGGGACGACATCATGCGTCTAGATGAGACAGGTATGTAGTGGTTACTTTATTACGCACCATAGAGCATATCAGTTAACAACGTGCTCTTTGATTTCCTTTGAGTTTAAAGTGGTGAAACTTAAAGACGGATAAGGACGAAAAGAAACCAAAATGATCCAGGGCACAGCTCTACACCTAAAGCTTACACATAATAGGCAAAGTCAAAAATCTGTATTCCTCCTCCCTCTTGAATCACCTGTTCCCTTCATCAATATATACCACCACATGCCCTCTGAAGCTATATCTATTCAAACAAGCAAATAAATATCCATAACAAATATGTACAATATAGATTATAAACCATAAATAAACAAAAAATCATGAACGCAGGGAAAACATGTATCATAATCAGAAGACCTAACCCTAAAATCTAACACCTCATGCTTTTTTAGTACTTCTAAATGTTCATAAATGCCCTGTACGGGGTACTTATCATGCAGATAAATTTGAAAGTGGCCTTTTTGTAAGATTGTGGAATAATCATTGTTTTCTATGTTATGTCTTATCCTGGACTCGCCACTCTGAAATTGTCATTTACACATATCTACTGTTCTTAATCATTCATGTTGGTGTACTGATTTTGTTTTTTGTTTTTTTTAAATTTTACTTTGTGTTATATTTTTATCATCATAGACCTGTAATTATATGCTGATATTTAAGAGGTATAAGGTGTGAAAGATAATTATTGACATACCTTATTTATAAGTATATGTAAGCTTCGTTAAAGTGCAGTTTTTAAAGGTTTTTGTACCATTGATAATTTGATGCACCCTTACAGCATTAGTCAAACCTCGGCTAAATGTAACGTGTTGGACACTGTTTTACCAGGCACAAAGACTTGTCTGCTAATTTATTTTGAGAAAGGAGAATAAAACCTAGAACCACATCGGCTCTTGAACCTGGATGATTGGGTTTAACTCTGGGCAGTTTCCTAATTTACTAACTTACTTTGTGAGGAAACCCCTGGACCTGTCTGTCCAACAGGTGGTGCTATAGTGCTGCAGTCAAACTTGAGATGTCATCTTTGTTCTTCCCCTGCTAGTGCATGTGGTGATAGCTACCCCTGGCAGAATACTAGACCTAATGAGAAAAGGTGTGGCCAAAATGGATAAAGCCCAAATCATGGTGATGGATGAGGTGAGTACAGCACTTCGGTTCATCACCCACTAAAAATTTAAGTCTGCCATGTTTAAAACTGATTTGAACTATTCCTGTATTCAGGCAGATAAGCTGCTGTCCCAGGACTTTGTAGTGCTGATTGAAGATATTATCAGCTTCTTGCCAAAGGACCGTCAGATCCTGCTTTACTCTGCTACTTTCCCAATCAGTGTGCAAAAATTCATGGTGAGAACATACAAAGCAACTATGACATTGATCTGTGATGGTACATGTGCATCGTAATGTTTTCTAGAAATTATGAAAAGTTTTGATGGTTTCTACTCAGGATTATCACATTAACTGAAATTTAGGGAAGATATGCCAAAGTAATGTGCACTGAAAAGGTAGAGATTCTGTTTTAATGTTTTAAGTAGCACCAGTGACCGAAATAAGGTAAATATTCAAGTATTTCTGAAAAATGAATGTAGTAGTAGTTCTGAATAGTAGAAAAATTTAATATGAATTAAGTTGTTGCAGCAACAAAATATTTTTGCCTACATGAATTATTTAACCCTGTGCATTTCATTATAAATGTCTGCAAATTATATTGTGGATTTTGAAAATTATTGCTTTTTAAATTACATAATGTTTCAGAACAAGCACCTGAAGAAGCCTTATGAGATCAATTTGATGGAGGAACTGACGCTCAAGGGTATTACTCAGTATTATGCCTATGTAACTGAGAGACAGAAGGTACACTGTCTCAACACACTCTTTTGCAGGGTGAGTTAATGCCATACCAAACACAATATAAAGCATATGATAATCTGTTGATTCCTTCAGTAATCCCAAATTTTTATATTTTTGTACTTGCAGCTTCAAATCAATCAGTCCATCATCTTCTGCAACTCCACACAGAGGGTCGAGCTTTTAGCTAAGAAGATCACGCAGTTGGGATATTCCTGTTTCTATATCCATGCAAAGATGATGCAGGAGTACAGGAATCGTGTGTTCCATGACTTCAGAAATGGACTGTGCAGAAACCTGGTCTGCACAGGTGGGTGAAGAAAATATAAAAATACATCATGCTTTATATAATAGTTGGTTGACTCGTATTTTCCGTCTTTCAGACTTGTTCACTCGGGGAATTGACATCCAGGCAGTGAATGTGGTCATCAATTTTGACTTTCCCAAAAGTGCAGAAACTTACCTGCACCGCATTGGCAGATCAGGTAAAGATGCACCTAAATAGTTTCAACTCACTATGTTCATTATTTATTATTTATCACTTCTTACACTACTATGTTTTTTCCGCAGGACGATTTGGTCATCTTGGTCTGGCTATCAACTTGATAACGTCAGAGGACCGCTACAACCTGAAAGGTGTTGAAGAACAACTGATCACTGACATAAAGCCCATCCCTGGCAGCATCGACAAGAGCCTGTATGTGGCTGAGTTTCACTCTGTTGACCCTGATGATGGCAACGATGATGGAGCCAAAGAAAATGAACTGGGAGCAGCATAATGGTGAGTGATTTGAACAATCACGTCTGAGATCATGTCAGTCTTATTTGTTGCCGAGTTACCAGGTCAGCAAGAGCTAGAGGAGTTCCGTTTAGGTTAGGGTTAAATTTTTCACAGTGCTTGGCATGATTTGCACAATGTTCTCAGTGTTTACAGTGGCAAGAAAATGTATGAATAAAACTAAAAAGTATTCATAAAAAATGAACACAAGAAGAATCATCTTGTATTTCAATGCAGGATCTCATTTGAGTAGTCTGATAGATATTGTCCTCCAAGTGGTGGACAGAGCTGATTAATGAACACAGCCAGCTGTCCATGGGAGATCAGAAGTCCTAACTTAGCACTTGTGCTTTGTTTTGCAGGAGAAAATTGGTGTCTGGCATTCGTCATACTTTCTTGGCTATACATCACACAACAATGCAAGTGAAGATATCTGTTCTCCATCTGATGATCAAAACGTTGTACTTTCAGATTAATTTCTTTTCAAGTTTATTATGGTCAACCATGCTGTAACTTCTCAGTTAATGACATCCTGCCACACTGCCAATGATAACTGTTACAGCAATACAGTGGGATTATCATGAACTTTTTATTGTGATTTATTGGTTGGGGGTAAAAAAATGGAAACCATGGCAGTGACTGAGCCAAGTTCACGTGCCTGCTGTGTTAATACAGTCCATGTACATCAGTTAGGTTCACATCTTCCTGGTATGCCTTTTGAGCTGATGATTTAAAGATTTTTTTTTGGCTGACCTGGGTATGAATTTCTCCTGTTTTTCATCACTCCTTATGTTAACATTTTAACAACTGATTTGCAAAGATCTGGTGACTTGTGACATTGCTAGTATGTTTGGTGAAGCAACAAGAGCTGTCAGGTGATGAGGAACAAATCCTTAGTTTAAACCAATTATCTAAAGGAAACCATTTTGACATGTTTACTGCAGACCTAGGCTATGTGTGACAGTAGTTCATTTTCTTGAAGCACAAACCCAGTTTTCACTAGTGACTATTTCTTTGTTAAATTTTCCATTGGATTAGCACCCGCACTAGTTAGCATGTACTCGTATTAAGGGTGACTAATATGTGAAACCTGAGGGGCCTTAAATAACACAAGTGTTAACTTGTTGCTGTCAACTCCCAAAACCATACTAAAAATCAACTTGTCCAGTCTTACCTTATGTAGTCTCTGTCCTTACTACTCTCCAATGTGCCTTAATCTATTGCCTTGCAAAAGTATTATGTTTTCTGCCTCATCACTTGTACCATTATGTGTTTTGTCCTGGGTTTTGTAACAAAAGCCAAGTGTTACCAGATTGAACTGTTGCTTTCATCTGGATATCATAACTTCAGGCTCGGCACCACAACACAATATTGAGATGTATGTCAAATTTAAAGAATAACTTGTTGTCCTCTTTCACTGGACTTTGACTTGATTGTTTTTAAATATGAGCAAGGAGAGGGTCCGTCCATCTGTTTGTCCTCTCTTCTAAATCATCTACAATAGTTCAATTTTATTAGTAGTTAATACACCTGGCTTTATTTTCTGAAACTGGCTTTTGGTACCCTGGTTATTTTGACTCCATGAAAGCACATTTTTGTATAAGACTTGTGGCATGATTGAAATATTTTTTGGTAAGAATAGCGTAACCACCACTGTCATATATTTTACAAGTGGCTTTACAGCCTGATGAATCCCCTTTATTCCAGCTCTCACTTGTGGAGAAGTAACTTGTTTTGTCAATGCACCAGATATTATACGCAAGAGATGCTGCGATTATTTTGTGTCAGTGCCAGCACCTCAAACAAAATAAAGTCCAATTGAATCTTCATTTTTTTTCCATTTGGTCTTTCCTTGACAAAATGTAAATGTTGCTTTAATTACAATGGTCACACTCATCGCTAAATTCCCTTTCAAACAGTTCTTACAGTGTAGGAAAAAAATGCACTAACCAACTGACCAACCAATCTACAACCAGAAATGAAGCCTGCAACAGCTCCAGTTAATGATAATCTTTCTTGGTGTCCTGAGCCCCAGACAGTATGGATAAGTAAGAAAAGGGGGATTTACTCAACCTTTTAACATAAGTCGGCTTTTTATGTCTCTGTGTCATGAAGTGAACATGTTTACCTATGAAGGGTACAACATACATGTTCAAATTTGCACAGTATTGTTGTACCCTTGGAATGTCATTCAAACGACTCGATGAAACGAGTGCTGAACGAATAAAGTTCGAACCACGTGATCACAGTAGACTGTGCCTGGCGTATTACGGACCAATAGCGTCTGAGTGAAATTGTCCATGAGCCAATTAGAAGCCGAGTTATCGGAAATGGGAGGGCAGACGTCAGCTACGGTCACGGACGTTGTGTTGAACTTTGCCGGTGTGGAAGCAGCCCTACAGCCAAACCACCAGCGTGAGTAGTTAACCAAATAATTACACCAGTACGCGTGAATAAGTCAAAGTCTACTCATTGGTGAAGTCACTGTCGTTGTTTTTCTCAATTGCTGCTTCTCTGACATGCTGACGGATTGAACTCGTGGTCGTGTCCACATGGCTAGTTAGCTAGCAAGCTAGCCGGCTAACCACCTTTGCTAATCATAGGGTGATTACTGCTAGTGGATACTTTGTCGGTTGTCGCTGGTTTACGTTACCTCTGTAACGAATTGGATAGTGCAGGTAAAGGTCATATCAAGTTACCGTGTGTGTAAATTAGAACGATATGGGGCTTATGTCGACAGAATGATAATGCTGGGCCTTACAGTTAATCGGGACAAGGAACTGGGTGGAAGCTAGAAAGACCAGTTGGTAAACGACGGTAATGAAATGGGTTAAGAGAAAGTAAATTATCTATCTATGTTCATGCAGCTAACAGTGGCCACGCACAGCGATTATCTATAGATTACAGTTTTTATTTTTGCTAACAACTATACTATATTATCTAAACAGTTGAACAGGTTTCTTTTGTTGACTTCTCCATGTTTACAAGGAATTTCTTCAATAGTTTTCAGTCTTCTGTTTAAATAATCCACATTTTGTTTTAACCTTTAGAGTATGGGCAGTGTGTTGGCTGCTGCCTCCCCCAGTCCGGCCCCAGCAGGTGCTGGAGGCAGTCAAGGGGTCCCAGGGTTGGTATCAGTCCCTCCGGGGTTCGCCATACCCCCATTGTCTTCCGTCCCTCCATCATCTCCATCCGGCCAGCAGACGACAGACACAGATTCTTCCCTCCCAAACCCTGGCACATATGAAGAGTGCCACCGAAAATGTAAAGGTTCGAAAGTCAGCAGTTGAGCTGTTGGAGAAATGCAGCATCACATCTTGTTGTTAATTAATTTCATATACATAATAGCTTGTGTAAATGTCTATAACGTGGAAGTATTGCATCACAGGGGTCTCTTCTTTTGTTTCTGTCGGCAGAGGTGTTCCCTCTACAGATGGAAGGAGTGCGGCTTTTGGTCAACAAGGGTCTGAGTAACCACTTTCAGGTAATTTTTATTCTCCCCCACTTTTACTGCACACTACTGTACATAGCTTGGATCCATTTCCAGTCAAAATAAACATTGTGTTTACAGGTCAGCCATACCATTAACATGAGTACTGTGGGTGAATCTGGTTATCGATTTGGTGCCACCTATGTAGGCAGTAAACAGACTGGACCAGCTGAGGTAAGAACCATTTTCTGTTGTTCGATAAGCATTAAACGTGATGTAAACATTAGTAGAACCTTAGCATTTATATCATCCTTGTGTTGTTTGACGTCCAATAGAAGTTTGTTTTCTTCGGCGCTCCAGGGGTAAAACAGAGGCAGTATCTGACATTAATTTCAGAAATTGTGATTTATCATTTTATTTTTTCCTCAAAAATCCATTTTTGAATGACAAAGAATGCGTACTGACACATTAAAGGGAGTTCTGTTGATTATTTTGACTAAAATAATATGCCTCTGTACAAAGTTAAACATCACTTAAAGCCACCACAAAAATGTGAGTGGCTGTGCATAAAAGCAGATAGTATCGGATGATTATTCACAACATGCGTTAACAATTGTCTTTTGTTCCCATCAGTCGTTCCCTGTTATGGTGGGAGACATGGACAACACTGGTAGTCTAAACGCGCAGGTCATCCACCAGCTAACAACTGCTGTGCGCTCCAAAATCGCTATCCAGGTATACAGATGTTGTTGCCTTTTGACACCCTTTACAGCATGTTAATTCTGTCAACCTCATCTCCACACAACTTGCAACATACATTTTTTTTTTTTTTTTCACAGACGCAACAGCATAAGTTTGTAAACTGGCAGTGTGACTTTGAGTACCGTGGGCAAGACTTCACCTCCACTTTGACAATTGGAAATCCAGACGTCCTTGTTGGATCTGGTATGGTGATCCTCTCAAAATTATAGCAAGGCTGTATTGCAAGTGTTGCTCATTCCAAGTTGTCAACTCAAGTGAACGGAAAGCGTAACAAAATATTCTAGTGCAGTCTGTATTATGGCTGGGCAATATGGACCAAAAGTCATATCTCTATTTTGACAGTGAATTGTGATATAAGATATATATGGTATTTTCTAGTAAGAAATATTCAGTTGCAAGTCCAGACCACTTGTGAAATAGTGCAAGAACTTTTATTTAAACAGACTGTGATCATAAAATGCTAAGACAGGGTTTCCTTTCCTGTTTGAAAATATACAGCTGTAGACACACAATGTATCACAATATATCACCATGTATAGAAATGAAAAATTATACAAAATGAATTGCCTTTTTAGATCAGATAAATTCAATTAGGCATAGATAGATAGATTGAGGGCGTCACAGTTGCGGCAGCGAGTTTAACACACTTTTTGTACTGAAGTTTATTGCGCTTTTTGATCCATCCTGTTTGTGGCATTCTCTACTGAGTAATGGCCCCCCGGCTCTTTCTATGTTGCTGGATTTGTGAGTGAGTAGGGCCTGGTTTGCGATGCATGTTCAGAGCGAGAGTGGGGGTTGCGTGAAGAGTGGTATGGCTTTGTATTGATATAAACAGTATTGATTCATCCTATACCTTGTTTGAAAATATATTGATATACTGTCAACACACTGCCCAGCCCTAGGTTGTATGCCTTTGATAGATCATTTCAGTTTAATTTAAATGACCCCAAACTTGTATGTGGTTAAGAATGACATGGCTAAGAGCCTGTGAAACTAATATGGCACAAGAATCGTGACTTAGTTAAGACCATGGTGCCAAACACAATGCAATCCAAGACCTACAGAGCAGTTGTAGGGAGAGCAATATATTGGGCAAAGCCTTCAAACTATTGGTACTTTGAAGAACACTAATAAAGGACTCCTGTGATGCGAAAGATACCAGTAGCCATTTAGTATGTGTTTTATCATATTCCAGGCATTGTAGTTGCTCACTATCTCCAGTCCGTCACACCAGCACTGGCTCTGGGTGGTGAACTGGTGTACCACCGGAGACCAGGGGAGGAAGGAACCGTCACCTCATTATTGGGCAGGTACACAGGTAAAGTACACTCTTTGTTGAACTATTCTCTTATGTGCATCATGTTTGTTTGAAATTTTAGTTAGCTATTAACATTTAAATGCTGAACTTTACTATCATTTGTTATCACTTTTGATTTATGTATTAGTAAATTGTGTTTGAATGTTTTAAATTCCCTTTAGGTGACAACTACGTAGCTACGTTGACTTTGGGAGGGGCTGGAGCTCACGCTACTTACTATCACAAAGCCAATGATCAGGTAGCTAACAGAGATGCTAACCTTTTCACATCAGGCTTTTTGGACTACTGCTGTTTTTGAGCAGTTGAAAGTTGATTTTTCATTTATGGCCTAGATGTTGTTTTGGTCATCATCTCTTGTCTGCTGTTGTAGTTGCAGGTAGGAGTTGAGTTTGAAGCCAGCACAAGGATGCAGGAGACTACGGCATCTCTTGGTTATCAGTTGGACCTTCCCAAAGCTAACTTGCTCTTTAAAGGTAAGTTAACATGAAGGGCCTGAAAAATACCACTGACTTTATTTGAACTTTTGTTTTTGATTTTCTTTAAATATAACAAATCCTCCCTCTTCACCTGGGTTTCAGGTACAGTTGACAGTAACTGGGTGGTTGGTGCAACCCTGGAAAAGAAACTGTTGCCGCTGCCTCTCACACTAGCTTTAGGGGCCTTCCTCAATCACCGCAAGAACAAGTTTCAGTGTGGCTTTGGTGTCACCATTGGCTAGAGATTCATTAGCTAAACGAACCAACTTGCAGGCCTCTTTGTGGTCCCAGAGGGTCCAAAGCATGGAGACACATAGGGACCTGGACAAACTTTTAGAAATGGGATTCAGAGACTCTCTTACAGCTGTCATTTCTGAAACAGACTGAGGTAACTACCATGGAGCCAGGACTGGCCAAGCCGTGCCTGCAACTGTAGCACTAATGTCTTTCCTTTTATGGTGCATTGGATATACCAGGACATTAGAGAAGATAACGGCATCAGGTGATGCACAAGTACGTGTCATGTTAAAGTCAAAATATGTGATTAGACATAATATATGTATGGTGGATTGAAATAAATGTGACTACTTTTTGTAACACTGGAAGGTTGATGGTGTCAACTGTTTTTTTACAGCCATAGTACAGATTGAAGAATGCAATAGATTACCAGAGTTAAGTCATCATATCAAAGATTCACCAGGGGCAACATTTTGGCTCAGCTGTTAGCACAACTGTTTTGTACTTAAGTACAGGGTTTAAGTGTTTAGAGCCTGCATGTTTGGGACTTCCTAGCGGTGATCCATTTTCCACTTAATTACTTACTTCCCTTAATGTAGGATGAGCTACAGAATGGGAATAATTAATGCCCTAAATTCAGTAAGAATTCTTTCAATTTTTATCAGTGCATTTAGCACCAACGTAGAGCATTTGTTAATGCAATGGTTTTGAGATTCTCTTTCCTCCTGTGGAGGAAAATTGGTTTACAAACTGGTTTATCTGAGTGCTAACATCTCAGACTCAAGAGTTAAATATCCATGATGGGTTCACTTAAAGAAATAGCCGGGAAGCTTTGAATATGTTCAGTTTAATCAGGATGTATTAAAATGAAGGACAACTTGTTTTCACAAGGATCCATGTAAAAGTTACTGACATTCATGTCAAATTGTCATAGTTGATTTGTAAAAATACACATTAAATTGACAGACTACAAGAAAGTGAACAATCTGAAATTTCTTAACTTATGAATCAGGTCCTACAGTACAGGGACAGCTATGAAGTCCCTGGCTGACCTAAAATTGTAACATTACATGAGCAATTAACTAATTTTTTCCAGCTCCAATGTTGATAGCAAGAGAACATGAATATTCCTCTTTTGCTATGGTTACTTACATTGATTGTCCCCAATGAATAAAATTTTGACCAAAAAAAAAGGCTTAGGCAGGTTACTAATCCAGGCCATTAGCAGAGGTGAGATGCAGATCTGAAGCGACGCATCAAGGCACGAAAATTATCAGGACGGGCAGCACAGCAAGTACAGGAAAACTCTTCATTACAGGAGCGAAGTCAAAAATGCTGCAAGAAAAAAGGTAACATTTGTTTTCTGTTTTGAGAAAGCTGCATTATTGTGTTAGCTGGAGCTTGTAAATAGCACTGTCAGGGCTGGACCTCCAACAGTCATAATGGGATGACTTCAGACAAATTTCAGTGAGCAATTAATATTACCTCAAGGTTCAAATTTGATTCCTTTGTAATCTTTACAGAATCTTGCCCTCGTGTTACTGTATCTTTAATTCAATTGGTGGAAATTTACAATCGAACCTCAGGATGAAACACTTCAGGTCACAATACAGACGTACACGATAAGGAAAAACAGAATTTACTGAATTTCCATATTTTTCTACAAATACACATCCTGTATCATTTAAAAATCCACACACATTTAGTGAAATGTCCACCCAAGGGAAAAATATTGCAAGTACGGAAACGTGCCCAAAAAGAGGAAAGATGCCATCCTGTGGTAGTAAAATAATGTGTGGTCGTAATGTGTGTCATAATTTGTAATGGTGTCTGGAACAGAGCAGAATGGAATACTGGCTGCACCCCCCCGTGCAAATTTTCAGATGCTATTTCTATTACAGTAATGAAATGAATGTGCTCCCCTAGACTGGAAAATGTACAACATGGAAAACCTGTTTTTGGTGGTGCGGACTACTATTACACAAAGTGACCCGCTTCAGACTCCCATATTGTCAAAGCTGGTATCAAGTCACCCCTGTCTGGAGTCTGGGGATACTGGCTGAATCAGGTCAGCCACAGACTCAAACCCACGACCTTCTGGCTTTGAGACAACAGTGCTAACCATCATGTCGTCCCGGTATATGTCAACAAAATTAAATGAATGAAATTCAGTAAATACAAACCTGTCACCCTCATCCGTCGTTGGAGGTGGCTGGGTGCTGGTTAGAACTCTGCAAAAAAAACAAAAACCCATTGTTTAAAAGGTAAATCAAACCTTTAAGTACCGTAGCATTTAATAGAGTACACCATGGCACATCATAAGTTGTAAAACAGTAATGTAAACATTTGTCAGCAGGTTACCTCCTTTAATGTAAGAGGTGGCAGTGTGGATTTTAAAAAAGAGATAAAGCAAAGACAAAACAGCTTTCAGTGCTAAAAGGGTAGCGAGCATGATGTAGACTCTAAAAACTATTACATTTTGATGAATTAAAATAAGATGTAGTCTGGTTTTGCTTCATCATAATAAGTGGCATATAAATTAAACACAAACAGCGTATGATCTCCTACCGTGTGGTATAGGGACCCTTGTTGTGATTTTCAGAGGGAGTGAAATTCCCTGATGCCAGTGTAGGACATGGTAGGGTACTGTCATTAAGAAGAGGGGAAATGTCTAGAAAAGGAACAGTTGAGATAAAGATATTTCAGACATTAACCTTCAGTTTCCATCCAAATGACAAAAATCAAATACCATTTAACAGATTAAAAAAAGGATTTCATCGATGCAGATATTTTTTTCAGCCTACCTTGGAAGCTGTAGAGAAAAATGGCTGTACCTCCCTTGAGGAAGTCTCTGCTCTTCACATTTTCCAAAGTATTAAATGTTTGTAGACCAAACAGAGGACCAAAATAGACAGTGTCATTATTCTGGTCTACAAACATCTCTCCGGTCTTTCGTGGGTTGTCCCACGGATTGCCATCTGTAAAAAAAAAAAAAGTTTCATAAACATAAGAAAATAGTCTGACATGAAAGCTGTAAAGTTATGAATCTTTTTTTTTGAAGCTTTAACATGTTTTTCCTTTTGTGTAGCTTACCATAGGAATTGATGTCTGAACCGCTGTAAAAACTTTCTTGCTGGGACATCTGTTGTTGGATGTTGGGGTTCTGATCCAGCAGTTGGAACGTCACCTGCCTCATTATGCAAGGCCACTGCAGTTGGTCATCATATTTGCCAGACAACAGTTGTATAAATATTCCCACGTTAGTTCCAGAAAGCAAAACTCCTGTCCGATAAGCATAGCCCCCTCTGGAGTATTGCGTTTGGCTGTACACAAACCTGCCATCTGAGTTATTCATAAGCTCCTCAAAATCGTTTATCTGTACACTAATGTGTGGGCACTCCGTCTCTGACAGATTAATGTCATCAATTGAAAAGCCTCCAAAAGACTGTCCGGAGCCTTTCTGAACCTCAAACTCCACCTGGAATGGTTTCATGGCATCCAGGGGAACATGGTGGAGCTGCCAGTGTGATGTCTGTGGACCTGGGGGGAGGATTTTTCCAGTTAAATGTGCTATCACTACTACATTCCATCAGTTGCATGTTAAAGAGACACGTTTCCAGGTATAGCATGACATTACCAATGATCTGCCCCACGAGGCGTAGCTTTCCTGTAGAGTCCATAGAGTCATTTTCAAACTCTCTGATCCAGATGTTCAGTTGGTCTGACTCATTCCCACTATGGTAGAAGTAGAATTGGAGACATTGGACATGACATTCCCTGCTGGGGCTCATTCTAGTGGTCTCCAGCCAGACTGAGTCTCCCTCCTGACCAGATACTGTGCTGGCATGCATGAAGTAACCTGTATGTGGAAGCATCATTTCATTATAGGAAAGTTTAGGGATGGATTATGGTGTGCTTGTTTGCTTAAAATTTAGTATCTGAGATAGTGGTCACTAAATTTTTGATGAAACTTTGGCGCTATGATGCATATTTAATACGTGTGGAAAAAGGCATTTATTGGTCCTGAAGGGGAACAATATGCTCATACCTTTTTCTGGTGCTCCCTGATCTTTATCTGCTGGAAAAAGCAAGATCTATGTTTGTTACCGAATAACCAAATTACCATAAATTATGTCAGTAATTGTGCAGCCTTAGCAATCATTTAAATAGTTTTAAAAATGGAAAACAAATACAACGCAACAATTCTGTTAGTGCCCAGGCTCTAAATACGTATGTATGTACATGTTAGATGTTGACTTTGTGGAATACATAATTGCTAATAATGCATTTTAGTAGTAGATGAGCAAAAAAATGGATGAGAAAGGGTGAATTATGAACATGAAAATCTCCCTGATACAAGAATCGTATGGAAAGAATTCATGTTAATTCGTTTCCTTACCACCTTCAGGCCTGGTACTGGGTAACCTGGTGTGGTCAGAGCTGGGACCTCCAGCGACATGGTGTACCCTCTCCCAGCCAAGGCCGTCCTGTGAGCAGTGATCCATTTCACACATGGACTCGTCAAAACTGCAGTGCATCTTAAATGCAATGGTGGATCCTGTGAAGGTGAATGAACAACATGGGATAGGATAGAAGTAAATGATTTGGCAAAACACTTCAATTCATAACCTGAGGGCTGTCGTTACAATTATTTTTCTGTAAATATTTGCACATTACGCTCAGACTAATTTGACTGATACGAGCCTGTTAAGAGATATAAAGGAGGACATAAAATCTGCAAGTTCTAATTCATGCACAAATTACTCCTGCTTGCTTTCTAGAGGACTGTGCTTGAGAGGTTATGATAACGTTAAACGATTAAAATTGATGGATTCGTTGATTTGGTTTTATTTTTGATGCAAAAAGAGTCATGGGAGATTTTAGCAAGGCATCACATCGTGGCAACAAATTAAATGTCAAACTATGGAAGAGTTGGAATGGTTACCTCCACGTCCCCTGCCTGACTCCTAAGACCGACCTTTAAAAACCTTGATATAAAGCTGCAAGTGTTTGAGTGTAAGAGAGAAATTCTTGTAAGAGAGCTGCTCTTGCTAGCACATAAGTAAACAATTTACTAATAATTACACATCCCGTAGATACCAGATACTCAGACTGTGTGTGTGGAGCTGCTTATGGTTTTTTGTTTTGGGTTTGGGTGAACCAAATAGTCTGAATGTTGCTGAAAGCTGCTTTGCGATAAGCGAGGTTCTGATTCATTTTGGTGAACAGCACCGGTGATTTAATTTTGTTCTATATACTGCTATAATCCAAAAATATAGACAATAGCGCGATCATGCCCATTGCACACCTATGTGAAACATAATAAGTTAAAGCTTATGTAGTTTTGATGGCACTTACCGCATGTGTAGAGGCGGTTCAATTTGACAACATCACTGGGACTCATTTCTAACCGCTGACCAATCACAGTTGAGAATTTGGGGTCTTTGGTGAGAATTGTAGAACCATTGCCGTTACTAAAATAATCACGGCCATAGTGCATCACTGAGAAGTAGTCATATGGGACTCCCTGTGTGTTTTCTTCTTCTTTTGTAACTTTAGCAAAATTAGACTCTCGACCTGGTGGAGAGAAAGAAAACCAGAGCGCTTTGCAAATAGTTACAATGGCAATTCTTTAATTATTAAACGAGTATCAACCTATTTGCATACATATTCGTTGCCTTGGTCATTGGGAAAACTTTACGTAAGACTATAGTGTTTTTGGGGGCTATGGAGGGTCCTGTGGACAGTCAATCTGACTGTTAAACGGTGCCTGTGTTTGGAAAGTACAATAATTATTTCCTATTTTAATTATTTCATAAAAAGCAGAATAGACTTATGTTTATAAATGATCCACCAATGCACCAATAACATGTTATAGTATCCCAGTAATTTATAATAAAAGGTTGATGTTGATTTCTTATACTGTATGGTTTAATTTGTTATGCTTTAATCTGACTTTATATTGTTTATATCGAGTGAATTAAACCATTTGTAAGCCCCAGTGGGTTTTAATTAAGCTTTGAAGAATTGATAACACACAAATTGAATATCTTAATGAAATCTCAAACCTTGAATGATGTTCTCAAATAAAATGGTCACATAATCATCCCTGTCAGTTCTGGACTGTTCATGAAAGAAGCCGAGGGCATGCAGCAACTCGTGTTCTACAATAGACCTCAAGTCACAACCTCGTCCAATGGAGACGACCTGTCCATGGGCTATAACTCGGCCAATGTAGGAGTAACATCTACAAAGGAAAAGATACTGATCAGTACATTTCACATTGGAAAATTCATCACTCACAGTCACTCACATACTTACTTACATGACAGCCAAAAAAGAAGAATTATGGCTCGAATGCGGCTGTAACCTGACTGTTAAACTGCATGTAAACACACATGTCCAGCTGAAAATGGCTCTCTCAAAGCCAGACTAACAAACCAGAATAATACTGTTGGAGCGCAACTTACTAATCCATGTATACGCTTCTATCAGACCAGGCGATCTGCACCTGCCAGTCACGCTGTGGTCTTCAATCCAGAAGTCACGGCGGGTGCTATGTCAACTAACAACACATCTCTGGGAGAACGAGGAGACCAACTTAATGCCGTCTCAGCTTGAGGAAATAAATGACTGTGTTTTATCCTTGACAATTTTAGGACATGATGTGAACAAGAAGACACACATGTGGTGTTTACGTTTGTCGATTTCAGGCTACATTTCTGTATTTAGCACAGAGAGTAATGTACATACTACTTTAAAATGCAACATCTTACTGTGCAATGTTTTATCGGGTTTCTATATGTGCTGTCATTTATGTTCGCATCGTTACTGTCCTCTCCGCTGCACACACACACAGATCTCAGTGGAGCTGTAACATTACGTTGCTGATTAACACGTTCTGTTAATATATAAGTTTATTTGAGTGCAACCCTCATTTTCTCCGTTTTATATTCTTACTAATTCAAAACTGCACTTTTTGCTGTCTTGGACAAGTGCCCGTCCCCTACTAGAGTAATGCATCATGGGAAATGTAACAGCGCAGAGGTGTGATAATTTCTGGCTGAATAATTACTGTATCAATTTCAATTAATTGAATCCTAATGTGTCGTATCATCAATATCGTCCTTGTTTCGTATCGCCAGTCAGGTATCGTGATGCGTATCGTAACACTCCTTGTATTTAACTGTAACTAAAGTAATACAGAGCTCAAGTATCACACAAGGGCAGATAAATCGGCGGAGTCCACACAGTGTTCTGTACTAAGGCAAAAATAAAAGAGCTACACAGGCTGTGTGAAAGAACTTACCAGCAACTCACACGGACAAAACACAGGCAAACAAAGTAAACCAGTGAAAAGAACGTTATGTCACAATTGACACGCAGAGGGAAGAATGGGCGCAGAAAGTCAAACAAGTTGAACAAACACATTTTGAATGTACAAGGCTGCTCACGCAATCCGGAATAGATTATGAACAGGCGTGGCACAGATTTCAGAAGAATGGGAGAGTGTCACGTTATTATCGTGCTCCTCACATGAAGACTTTCTCAACTCTTAAACGCCTGAAATATGCCATCGAAAGAAACATCTTAGATTCACAGAATTCAAAGTCAGGTGTATCATTATTCACTGAAGCAGATTATCCCACAATGGCCAGAGCTGTCATTTTTACTTTTTATTTCTAACCAACGTGGAGGATATTTTTAAAAATTTTCTTTGATACATTTTGACTTAAATTGAGACAAATAAAGTCTTATCTACCACCGTTATTCGGTTATTAGTTAGCATTAGCATGGTAGTTTGTTGCCTTTTTTTCATATAGAATTGGGTAACAGGTGCTAATGCCAAAGCTAGAATTAGTGAACAATCGTCATGTGCACAAGTCTGTAGGCAAGATAGAAAAACACGGAAAAAACATCACCTGCATACACAAAGTTTAGACTTTTTAGGGTTTGAGTTTTAGGGATGGGGTGATCTAAACCTACGACAGTACGTCAGTAGCCATATTCTTGGAGAAAAAAAGAAGTACGTTTCCGTGTCATGTGATAGTGTGTAACGCAGAACGAACATATTTAGCCACACATTATCATCATGCAGGTAATTTATGCTACACACACTGTATAAAGTTATGAGTATGTGGGACAATACATACCCGCTGTCCTTCGTGAAGTAAAGGAAGTACTTCTCAGAGTCCCTGGGCTTGAAGTCAATGCAAGACTTTATCCTGAATTGATCAAAGGCTTGCAGGATGACTCCTTTAGCGTTCATGTCTTCATTATTCATGACAGTTGCGAGCGAGCGAGAGAGAGAGAGAGAGAGAGAGATCCACATTAGAGAATAACAGAGAAATGTAATTAAAGTGCAAGTAGTGGAAGATGTGCTTTTGTTCCTGTGTTCCTGCATAACATTGAATACTGATGTACTGAGTGGCTATGAGGATAAAAATGTATTTACCGAGGCTTTGGTTAAATACGTATGGGACAGAGGTTGGCCATAGGATATCTGTCAACGAAATGGTGCTCCTTTGTAGACTCTGTGAAAGATGCGTATGGAATGCATCAGGTGACAGCGACTGTACTACACAACATAATCATTTACCTACACAAAAATTAACTTACCCTCCGAATATCATCTTCTCCTGATAGACAAACCAAAAAGGTCACGATTAATTATCATCATCATCACTATTATTATTAGTAATACACAAAGCAACATCATTTTCAATTTAGTTGAATATCACTTGATGTGGCTCAAACCACTGGTCTTTCAAATGTGATTTTGACTTTACCATTGTTTATTTTTGTAATGTCCCTGTCGACACGAGGACCTAAAAAACAGAAAAACACAGGAGAAACTTAGAATGTAGTTAATAGCGGTGGTGGATAAGGTAACTCAAAGTTGTATTTGAGTAAAAGTATAAATATCTCATTTAAGACTGACTTTTTGAAGTAAAATCAACCCATTAGAAACATCATTTAGCTGCTACTGCTATAAGTCTATAAATCTTTTTTTTTTGGATGATAAGAATTAAAAAAAATAAAAATTATTGCTTCGTCCTCAAGGTAGCATGTATACCTTGTGATTGTTTTGAAATTAACAATTTTAAAGCTAAATGGTAAAACCACCTCTTAAGAAAAACATATCTCACATAAAGAAAAAGTTACAAATCAATGAAGCTTTTGTACAATTAATGAGTTAGTACGGTGACCCTGAGGTGCCAAACACAACATTAAGAAAACGCAATAACATCAAGGAAAAGAATTTATGTGTTTTCTTAATGTGTTTCTGTTTTCTTAACGTTTTTTGCGCTTTAACATTTTCTGAGTTTTCTTAACATTTTCTGCGTTTTCTAAACGATCTTGCATTTTCTGAACGTCTTTGCTTTTTTAGACGTTTTTGCGTTTTTAAACATTTTTGCGTTGATGTTGATGCGTTTTCTTAATGTCAATGTTGTTGCGTTTTCTTAATGTTAATGTTCATGCGTTTTTTGCATTTTCTTAATGTTGTTATGTATGGCACCCCAGGGTCACTGTAAGTTTGGCTGTCAGCAATCCTCCAAGTTGTTTAAGTAGATGTTAAGTTCAAACAGAAAATAACAGAGTAAATCCATCACATATAGAAAGAATTCAAACCGATTAAAACCACCGAATCGACACTAATAGCACAGCTGTGATTTCATCACATGTTCAATAAAAATCAAAGAATTAGTTTTGTAACGTGTAACAATGAAGTAAAAGTACAGATTTTCCCTCAGATATAAAGTTCAAGTAACAATTTCCAAATATATTTATACTCCACTGAAGTACAATGTGTGCTAAAACGTACATAAATACTGTAGATAAGTATTTTTACGTCATTAAATTTCACCATTCAGTCAGTCTACAACCACTGATAAATGTAGTTAAAACTGGTAAAATGAACAAAATTTACCTTGTATTTTCCGATTAAACTGTAGAGAAAAACAAAAACACATTCAGTCACATCAACAATGATTACAGGGCTATTTTCATTTAACTTTAGTGACCATTAGCTGGGGAGCGTACAGTATAAGCGGTACGATCTGTGGGCACCTATTTTAGAACTGAACTAGAAAATTAATTTTACAATTACAATTAGGATACACATAAGAGTCCAAAAAACACAATTTACTTTTTAATTTATTTACACATTTTAATTTTATGTTGTAGCAGAATGAATATTTAATTAAACTCACAAAGGTCTTATATTTTGCATTTTCCAATTGTATCTGAAAATACAACAGCGTATCATTATACAGAGGAACATCATAACTTACTGTGTAAGCGAGTGGTGTTGATGAAAATAGCACGTTCACCACAAGGAAAATGTAATGATTCATCCTCCTTACAATGTGGTGAGCCTTGAGTTATACATTACAGAATAGAAGATAGTACATGAATGAATCAGTCAGATCGGCATGTTATCTTTGAAATACACTTACGGCAATCAATGCTAGTTATATTAACAACAGTGATAATAATAATTTGTTTATAACCAATTAGGAATAGTCATAGAAATAATACTGTTTGCAGGAAAGTAATTTCCTTAAAAAAGCATGTTCACGTAGTGCTGATACATTAAGAGAAAGATTCTTTTTTTTTTACCTTTGACCTGTCTGTTGGATAAAAGTCTGCTCCCCAGGTGAACAAGAGAAACATTAAGGCATACTGGGCTGTACATAGAGATTTTGAAAGGATGACTTCCTCCTCTGTAAAACAGGTTAGAGGCAACATTCTTTGATGCCAGGATCTTTGAAAAAGATTCCCCACGTGACGTACAGCATCATAGAAGAATGGAGCTGTCAAGGGACTTGATTATATTTGGAACAACTGAAAACAGGCTACAGAGCTCCGGGCATCATGTGGTTCATTTTGTTTACGCCGTCACTTTGGCAGGAAAAGTGTGAGCCCAAATGAATGAAGCTAGCATAGACCTACAATTACTTAATTTTTTCACAGCAATTTCACACCAATATAAAACTGCGGCAAGAATTTGCAGAAAAACCATACGCCAATTTTTGCATGCAAAGGCCATTTCACACTCACACTCCAATCTCTCACCAAACAAAGAAAATTATCTGCATTATATGCATTATCGGCATTATCTGACAGAAAAAGCTCGACCAAGTCGTGTCTGGAGAACTCCAACTCCTATAATGAAGAGCTGGACACATTCAACAAACGCGGCTACGCATGTTCTAAATCATTTTTATGTGATTTACTATCGGAGTTCATTACATATTTACCGACATATGAACATAATGGCATTAACAGGGTCAGGCGTCTTGATCACTTTATAAATCTATTTTATTACGTCCGTGCAAACATACATAAATGGCTCTTTTAATCGCCCTAAAATATGGTGCTGGGACACCATAATGACCAGGCTCTCTCTCATTTTTCAGGAGTCGGGACAATGTTTCCTAAATTTGACATCATACAAATCAAACCATTCCAATGGTAAAGCATGCTGGATAACAGACAGATTTCCAGTGGTTTGTGATCGTCTTTCCTGCCAATATGGCGGTGTTTTGATTTCCAGCGTTGGTGACGTCAGCTTGGATGTATATTTTACACTTTGGAGACATTTGTAATTATATGTGATGTAATGTATGTAATGTTAGATGATTTTTTGATTCACTGGTAGCAGTGCTGTCAGAATTGACATCCTGAGGCGTGACCGGTGGCAGTAAACGTCCAATATGTAATGTGGATTTCCTACAACAAAGGAACACACAGATTATACGATGGCGTTGCAACATATTTTCAGATTAATTTCACAAGAGGAGGAAGTTTAACTTACACCATCATGAGTTTAGCCAGACAATGAAGCGGTTGATTGAGCTTTTGTTTCAGACCTAAAGAGTCACAGACTCAGTGAACAGGATGTGAACTTTAACACGTCAAAGATGAAACTACCACGAAAACTAAACCAAACTACTTACCAGTTTCAGGGAACATGACACGGACCCTGGTCAAAGCTGTCTGGCCATTTCTCAAAGTTAGTTGGTAGAAATTCAGGGCATGGTAGAGAGTTTTTATGCTGCAAACTGGAGATGTCTGAAGAATTCAGAGGCATTTAAAGACTAGATTTTAAAAAGCCCACAGGAGTAAAATAAAATAACTCTTTCTTGTATATAATACTGATGAATATACAGCAATCTTTGCATTCCAAAAATATCTGGCCCGTGAATGGTAACAGTTTGAGGATTTCCTATTCAAATTAGTTTTTGAATATTTTGACACCAAAATGCTTCTGGCAACAACTAACGTCAATGATGAATTATGCTGTTTTTGTTTTTACAGCCAGGGCTTACATTATGTTTCTCAATGAATGCCAACAGGTCATCTAGATCAAGCTACACAATGAGACAGAGACAACAACACACCAAACAAGTTCTAAAATATTTGAAAATGTTCTGTTCCAGCTTGGGCAGGGATGTCAAACATATGCGACCAACCAAAGGATCCAATCTGGCCCGCTGGATGATTTTGGAAAGTGTGAAAATGACAGACGTCATTGTATTAAAAAGTGCTGTAATTCTTGAATTGTCCAATGGGGGTTGTGCTGTCCTTAAAGAGACCCTAATAAGAGAAGAGATCACTATGGAGTTCTACAAAGCCTCATTACTGACGGCACAGAAGGACTTTCAGAGCACAGAAATCTCTCTCAGAGTCTACACTTTTCCTGCTGGCACGCTCTCAAATTTGCAGCGTTACAAATATCCCACCAAACTAGCCAACTTCGCTTTCTATCAGGTCGCTAGTAGAATTACCGACTACATTACGAAAGCACTGTTCAAAATGGAAACTAAATCGAAGGGAGTTACTCCATTTAAACTCAATTTCAACACATTTTTGGTATTTTTCCTAATATAATTCAATAATAATGTTGCAAAACAGTTGCTCAAAGGAACAACAGTGCTCCCTTAAATACCCGGGTCAGTATAATAATAAAATAATAATATTAAATACCATTTGTAGTACTAAAATACTATTTTTCTGACATAATTTAATAGTGATAACAATTCGATAGTAAAAAATACTAAACAAAAATGTGCTGTAATCCCAACAAACGAGCAGTGGTTTTACTGGTCCAGCCCCCTTGAGATCATATTGGGCTGCATGTGGTCCTTGAAGTAAAAGTTTGACTCCCCTGACCCAGGGCTTTACGTGAGGGTAAACTACAAAAAGTCATGGAAATTTCAGATAATATATTTTTATAAATGATAAGTATTAAAATACTTGAACAGTATGTTCCAGCTGTACACATTAAGTAAACATTTATCTTAAAGCTTAAAGTGTGTACTTATGTTGATAAATATAATATTTAACATAGATTGAATAACCTGATTGCGAGTCGTGGCCGCTCACCTTGCATTGAGTAAAGGAGGGTAGCAGCGCCTCCCTTCAAAAAGCCTCGATCCCTCAGTTTTGCGAGGGACAAAAATATTTTCACACCATTGGAAATGTTAGCATACACAGATTCTCCGTTTATATGGGTGCGTTTTCCCACTTTAGAAGGATTGTCAAAGTCACCTGTAGTAAAACAGAAAACGAGGTCATCAGTGGTGAATGCTTTTTCCACTGCTATGTGGAATGATTGGATATTTTTGTAATTATTTAATCAAAAACAGCAGACCGCTGAAATGAGCTCCAAAACGATAAACTCACTGTTTGTTGGATCTGTCAGTACGTTGAACTGCTTGGACATCTGTTGTTGAATGTGAGGGTTCTGGTCCAGCATGATGATGGTCACCAATCTCCATGGGCAAGGCCATTCCAGGACGGAGTCATACTCACCTGACACCAAACGGACATAAACTCCAAAGAAAGTTTCTCGCAGAGCAATCACCAGCTGAAAAGCATAACCTTCCGGGGAATATGTCCGAGGGCTGTGCAGAAGAGTTCCGTAGTCTGAAGTGGTCAAAAGCTTCTCGAAGTCCTTAATTTGCCAGATATGCTGTGGACATTCTGACTCGGACAGGTTGACGTCATCGATGGAGAAGCCTCCTGAAGACTTTCCAGCTCCTTTCCACACCTCAAACACAACTTGGAAAGGCTTGGTAGCATTCAAAGGAACCTGGTGAAACTTCCAGTCAAATGTAGGCGAACCTGAAGTGGAGATTAATGTTGTAGCTGATAGGTCAACCAAAGAGACCCAACGTTCACTCAAGCTATTAGCTGAAAAAGAATTGATGAGTTATCCGGAGGGATAGCGCCACCATATGATGCACAACTCTCACTAACCGAAGCATGACAAACATTTTTTGTGGATTTCCCAGTTCACGTTGTATCCGTTTGTGTAGGCCAGGGGTCGGCAACTTTTTTGACATGGAGTGCCAATTTGAAATTCGCTTGTCAATGAGTGTGCCATAACCAAGAGTAGGCTAAAACAAAGTTAAATTGTTTGGTATGACACACACACACAAAATACAAAAACATTTCTAACACACCTGGAATTTTATTCCATACAGGCCACATGCAAGCATTAAAGCTATTTTTTTCTGTTATTCACAGCAGGGGCTTACAAATGATGCATGGATGCCATTTCAAAACACTGTTTTCAGTAAGTCAGTTAAAACATATTGCACTGGGAGAGTAACAAAACAAAGACTACAGTGCATCAAAAACTTTGTAAACAGCCACATATTTAGACTACAACCAAGTGTAGGCTGAGGCAACTACAAATAGATATTTTCCTGTTATTCACAACAGCGGCTTAGGATAAAGTCCGGCGGGGGCGCCATCTGTAGTCACTGCAAACATTTTGCTCATGTCGATCCCCCGATCCTCAAAATGTTCAATTGACGCCTTGGCTATGTCTTCGCCTTTTGTTGTGTCAAGCATTGGCTTTAAGCAGCAGAGTTCCTCCCTTACAGATGAATCACAGTACCTTGCCATGACTGCCAAACCCGGGATGTCGTTTACGTCCACGCTGTCATCAGGTGTAATGCTAAATACCGTAGCATCTTTTAACCCCGCTGTTTACTGATCTCTGACAATTTCCGCCATTTCATTGACACGTCGCTGAACACTTCTAGCTGACGTGGGAATGTCCTTGATTCTTGATTTTATTGTTTCTTTCTTTGGCAAGTTTTCAAAAAGCACATCCGAGCAACTGAGAAAAGCCTCCTTAACATATTCTCCATCGGTAAATGGCTTTCCATGCTTAG